>ML179735.1:0-56818 GCA_004369135.1 Dendrothele bispora CBS 962.96 | reverse complement strand
TGCACAGCCACATCGAATTTAAGATGCATTTAAGATGCGTATAAGATGCATCAAGATGCGCATCTTAACACTGCATCTTAAAAACCAGGTGGCCCGTTCAAATCGACATCACTCTCAGCTGCCACGCGCAAAGCAGAAAGCTCTCATTGCTCTCCGCAGCCTGACAAAAGACAGGCAGTACAGTAAAAAGAGGCTAATACGTGTAAATGATACTATCATGATGCCTGAGTCTTTTTTTACTCTAGATCTGATCACTGCGATAAAAATCTACACAGGGTGGCCCGGCATCATTATCACAATTAAAATGAATCAGTATCGCCTTTCTTTAGTATTGCCTCGTATCCGCAACAAGATTGATTTTCTGTTCTCTGACGAATTCAAACATCTAAGAGTACGCAAAAATTCCTTGTTCGAGAGCGTTTGGACCTCATGTATATTTTCGTGGTGATCCACTTACATGCTGAGTCTTGCTCGTCTTCTTTGGCCTCAATGTGTGTAATGCATTTTCCGACTCAACACGTCGCAGAAAGATCTCTGAATTTATCGAAATTCCTCATAGCTAGTATGAAAAGTCCGTAGGCTTCGAAGATGTTCAATTATTGCAGATACAGTGATAGGACGGAACCCATGGACTTACGATCATGTGCCCGATGATGCACTTAAATCAACGCAAGGGGTAGGCAGCCCGAGAATCCGTTATATCCGGTCGGTTGGTCAGTCGATGGGGATCTAAAAAAAAACTTGCTAGGGTCATTTTTTCCCGTGGTTTTCTGATGGTTTTTGTTGACATATGAAAGTATAGATGTACCAAATCATAACTTAGGCACTTCCGAGCACATTTTGAGCACGACAAAAGGTACAGATTCAAATTTGGAATGGTTTCAGTGGATGACACTGCCACAATACCCTCTTGTAATTGATCAAATTGAAATGGTGCTTGCACCAGATGATCTCTTCATGATTACTTGCTGTGGAACAGAGAATTTGAGTGGCTGGTCTTACTTGGAAGGTGAGGAATTGGGTGTGTGAAAGTTGCGAGGTTTAGCACCCCAAAAAATGTACGAAATTGCAACATTAGAGATGGAATGAATCAATATTTGAGTAGAACACATATTTCTTGACTTGGGAATGGTGATTCGGAAGAGTTTTTGCATGAGTGTCGTTGTATCAGTCCCGGACGGAACTTCCATATTTGGAAGATTTTATAAGCGGCACGGTCAGTCGGTCTGTTGGTTGGGGGCTAAAAAAAAATTTCGACCCGATGTAGTATATTCACAGCCCGCCAATCCCTTGTATCAACGACGAAGAAGGCTAGTGACAATGGTAGCCATCTTATCTTCAGTAAGTGAGCTAAGGCTGGCAGGTAATCGTTATAGGATGAGTAATGGAATCAGGATGATGGCAATGTATCTAAGTACATACTTGAGAAAGCTCAGCTTTGTGGATATGTATAAGCTCGGATGTGTATAAAAGGTCGTCTTATGGATTTCGCTCGAGAATATGGAAGATTGGATCCAAGGGCATTTTATGTGTTATTTGATCAGGTTTCGAGCAGAGTTCTAGCTTTGAGCCTGTAATTCTATCGGAACACGAAAGAATCCTGTGCGATAAAGTATCTATAGAGTGAGTGTATGTTACTGAAATGACTGTAAGGGTAGATGTTTCTAGACGCAATGATATGGTAAGAGAATATTATCTAGAGGTGAATCGCATCTAAAAAAACATAATGTGTGACGCGAGAAATCCGGTAAAGTGCTACAAAAAGGAGAAAAATGTGGTAGTCCGAGAATGTTTGCTCTTTTGGGAACAACGAGAGGAAACAGATGAACAAATCTCAAAGCCAAAAGGAAGTCTATACCATCCTGTGCCCGTAGTTGTCTATGTGAGCCCCAGTATGCAGTGGTAGAACCATGGTTTGATGACCTTGCTGCGTCAGGTCCCCTGTGTTCTTCCAATCCTTCTCGTCGTCGGATGCATTCGGGTTCATCGTATCTTGTAGAACATCCTCCGGTTTCGAGAAGAAGATGAGACCTTTCCAAAAGGCCATAGCGGTGAGAACAATGAGAATACACCAGGTGATGAAAATGGTCACAGTCATGATGAGATGGATGACTCGGAAGCCACTGATGTTAAGGAGATCGCCAAGAACGCGTGTGGTATTAATCCAACCAACTGAAAAGAAGCATCAGCCCGCCCTGAAGCTGAAGTCAACATGAGAATGATAATTACCATTTGGGAAAGTCAAGGCCCAACCTAGAAAGCAGAATGACAAGTAATTATTTTTAGGGTTACTGTTACGAACGATGAAAAAAACCGTTAACGTACATCCCAAAATTTCATTCAGATGCTTATGCAACTTGAACCAGTACGGCATCACACCGAATACGAACAAGAATACCGCTAATCCATAAAGCATCAGGGCCGACATGACGCTCGCGGCGTACCATATCTCTCCGGCTTGAGGTGTAATGAGATTGTGAACGTCCAGACTAGTCGAGATAAGGATGAAACGTCTTAAAAAACCAAGTCATGTCTGAACTCAATACGCAACGTACATGTTCCGAGCACGGTCACCGAGATTGATAAGCGCAAGCGCAGTAAACCCTGGAGGCCCGCAGGCGACGAAGGCTCCGTTGGCCTGGTGTCCGTCCAAAAACCCGGTCTAAACCCTCGGTTTGAGCAATCAAAGGTACAATTCGCGTTTGAAAATATGCGTACCGTCATTATACTAGTGAAGCATTATAAAATCAGTTCAACGGCCTTCGCCACGAGATGTGAAAGGTGCTGTGTTTCTTACCGAATCACGTAGATGACAATGTAAATGAACGTCATAAAGAACCCGAGACCTGTTTGAATATATGAACTGCTGGCATGGACGTTTGTAAGGGTCGTAGTACCTTGGAAGAAATATCCAACGAAGAGAACTCCGATAGATCTTGTATCGGCTGGATCCATCACTCGTAGGACGTTGAACGAGACAACACCAACAAGCATCTGAACATGATTTAGCATAAAGAAAAAGGTAAGAATGACTGGGAACAAGTACCATAGGGAAGATAAGGAACGCATATGCCGGAGTGAAGTGGTTGAGGTCATGAGGTTTGTTGAACCAGATCATCAACATAGGGAAGCAAGTAACGACCGAAAATGTCACATAAACCCTAGGGTGTCAAAAGTCATTTCAAGATATAATGAGGGAGAAACTAAACGGTTCGCATACCAGAAGAGCGCGTACAAGAAATTCGCGCTGACATGTCCCGTTGGAAAGGCGTAGTTTATAGTACCGATGATGATAGTAGCGAATGATAGAACCTGCTCGAGAAGAGGTAGTCAGTGTCGGAAATGAAGGTAGAGGTGATCCAAAAGCATGACGTACGACAAGCGGCACGAAGATGCCTTTGACGGGGTCTTGCATGAGTCTCCAGGCATGTCTTGGGTACACTGAATGAAGAAACAAATCCTATCAATATTGCAACTAAGTACGAGCAAAAGATGTTGCTCACCAATGGCCTGTATAGCCAATGTCGTCGTATTCAACAGAAATAATGCCATGTTCAGAAAGAAGAAGATTGTTTCGATGGTTGTTAATGTTGAGGAACGCTCTTTGATGCCGGAGAGTGTAACGTAGACCGCGCCGGTACCCATTCCAATGGGAAACTGGTATGGCGGAGAGGGGACGGACGAAAGAACATGAGGTGAATGGCAAGGAACGACCCAGGGTTGGATGGCACCAAGGAAAGGAAAGAAAAGGCATGCCACATCATCATACAATCATTAGTTTTCGTATTTTCATATAGTAACGGAGAAGCACGACACACCGCTTGCCAGGACCAGCCATGAATCCGACGAGCCAGCGTGCTGACTTGAGGTCGATTTGTTGAAGACATCGTAGGTTTTGGTTGGAGAAGGGACGGAAAAGAAAAGGTCTAAGGATGGTAAGAGGCGCTTTCAGCGGGACCAATACTACGCCAGGGAAGAGAAGAAAAGAGAAGAGAAAGGTAAGAAATCTAGTGGTGGAACCAGTCGAAGGAACGCAAAAGACAACACACCTGGATATTTAAAGGAAGGGAGGGTTGGAACAACGTTCCGATTTGGGCGTCGCAACGAACGCTCGTAGTTAAGCTATATGCGATGAAAGAAGAGAGACAAACGGGGCCAGAAGAAGAAAAAAAGCTGTTAAGCGTGTACGCGATACTTTAAATGTTGCCACCGTATGCTCCACAACGAAAGGTTTCGCGATTCGCGAACTTGCGGAAGAATGGAAAAAAAGTTCAAGTTTGGCCGCCAAGCCCAACATCATAAAGAGATCGTCAATCGGGTCAAGATCTAATTTGGAAACGTTATTCGACGAATCTAGGTGGCGATGCTCAAATATATTCTTGGAAACTAGATAGGTTAAAATTGTCGGACAGAAATTGACACAAAGGGAGACCACCACCTGTTTCTTAATTCTTAGTTTACACATACTCATACTTTAGGAAAAGGGTGCTTCAATCCTCTCCTAAATTAGTCGTTTCGACTCCTGTTACCACACGCAACTTAGGAGGGTTCTAAAGAGGGTGGCTCGCTTATTTTCGAGCGATGTACGAACTTAGCGGATGTATATCGTGAATGCCAAGCACTCCTCTTATTGGAAGATAACCCTCGAAGCTGACGCCGCTTAATTAAGACTGCGGGAGTAAAAGCTAGATCTGACCCTCAGAAGTTAGAACACTATAAGGTTCTGTCAGTGTAAGAAAGGTAATTGCATATGTTTGAGCTCCTAGAAGTCGGAGGCAGCTGACTGTCGAAAACTTAGGAGGCAATTCCTCCCAAACCCTTGCTTTTTGATCACCGAAACTGACCTAAAAATATGCGATCTTGGCGTTACTTGGCCCGGACGACAAAACTTCCACTGAATGACATTTTTATTCGGGAGAAGAAGGGAGTATATCGGACAAATTAGGAGGAAATGAAGCTTTCTTTTTTCCCCAAACGATACAACGACAAGTTGATCATGGTAGTGAAAGACAAGACAATTGTCCATGCGATTTATCTCCGAAAACTACGGAGAAGGATCGAAGTTAGTAAGATCAGAGTCAATGATGCCGGTATAGACCAAGAGATGATTCAGAGGTTGAAAAAAAATAACGAGAAACTAATGAAAATGATTACGACATGCAACCACTGGTAACAACCACTCTTCATTGCAAAAACAAACATTTTTGCCAAGAAATCACCTACATTCGTTCGTCCTTTTGTGGAATGAACAATTACGACGAACGCTAAGCCTGCAACGCCAAGGGTTTCAGGAAAAAGTGAGGCGTTATCGTCACTCCATTTCGGGTTGCTGTCGACGGTCCTGCCCTCGTTGAAGGGCTCGAGCCAAGTACTGGGATGTAGGCTACCACATGAGTTGAGGGTGAGAAGGTCGAAATAGAAAAATCGCAGTATCCCCTGGGTGGCACGATGAACGGTAGATATACGTATTCAGAGTAACGTACAGACGTCGATTTTCTTGTACTATCTGATTTTTGGGAGTGCTGACGGTACCAGGAACTCTTTTTCTGAACCTTCGAAGGGTCACTATATCGGAGGGCTGAAATCCTATAACGTACAGCGCGTTAGGGGTGCTAGTAAGTATACCCAAAGGAACCAAAGAATCCGAAAGAGGCGAACACTTTTGATACCGCTCTCATTACTTGCACCATGTCAGGAATGAGAATTAGCCACATTCTTTTCCGTTCAACATTTAGAACAAGTCTAGATCAGTCAAGGGTATCGTATCAATGAACATTTTGTTAATAATCTTACTCTATCAAAGACTCCAAGACGAATAGGAGGTGTATCATGTTGAATGATTCTCTCGTAGTAAGTCGTACCGCAGACCGACTTCTATTTTCAAAGAACTTACTCGAGTGCTTCCTTCGGGGGCTGCGCTATGAGAGCAGTGCTGACAGGACGTTGATTTAAGGAGAACTAACTGCGCTTCCAACTTAAGAGCAAAGCACCAGTGCTCGTTACTAGCGTCATTTACATCAAGAACAGCTGTACAAAGCTTCTTGTTCTGATACGACCTTGGCCTTTACTACATTTTGACTGGGCAACTGTGAAATTTGACAACCGTCTTCAGGAAGACAAAATGACGAAAGGGGTGCATAAATTAGATATGAACTTCGGATTTTCATCCCGTATGGAAGTCTGTACATGTAGTAAGTGCCATGGAAAGATTGTTTTACGCAACGGAACAAGTACCGTCGGGTTGGATTGACACCCATTGAGCTAGCTGTTCAGTAGGGATGGAAGAAACTGCTAGTAACACTCAACGCCACGGTATAACAGAAGGACGAGTAGGTGTACCCCACACTTCTCAGCGGATGACCAGGTTACTGCGAGTTGGAACAAGATTTCATACGACGGTCATGGAAACTTTCCTTTGGATATGTATACTCATACCAACTCATGTGCAAAAAAAATCGCACTGCACCCCAAGATCGAAAGAACTACTGTCCTGGACCTGAACCGAACACGGAGAGAGAAAGAAAGTGGCTGCAAATAAAAACGTTTTTTGAAGTCGCTTATTCTGGTGGCCAGCCTTCCATATTGGTAAGTTACAGCTAATGTAAGAACATAAGGCGCGGCTAAAATTTTCTCGCGCCCAAAAAACGCACTTAATCCCCTAAGCTCAATCTTCCGCAAGCCCTAGCACACTCATTTCTCAATATTTTCTGTCAATTCCTGAAGCTTTGGAATTTTCCAATCCATATGTAGGTCCATATAACAATATTATGGTGTTTGGTACTTGTTATTACCCCTCGGAGGATTGTTAAGAAATGTTGACAAGAGTGATTGCCAAATGTAAACAAGATCAAGAGCTGCATAGGTCTTCAAGAATTTGCAGAAAATACGAGGAATTGAGTGTGCTAATGTGCTTGGAAGATTGGATTCGAAACTTTCTGACACGCGTGGAAAAAATCTGGCCGCGCCTTATGTACTTGCATTATAGCTGTAACCATAGATTACATTCCAAATGATACTATCATCGTCCCGCAGTTATCATCCTTGCATGCCATCGTATTCAACTAACAGGCAATTTTTTCCACGTCCGACTTTTCTGCTCAAGATTTACCCCAAGTCACGGTTGCGCATCCACGCCATCTCCGGATCATACCATTAGACGCTGGGTGAGCTTAACAGCGGGTTAATGAAATTTTGGTTCAGTTTCCGGCAAGTGCTGGGTTATAAATTATATTTCGTACCATGCGTCTTTTGAATACGGATAACTTCAAGTTTGAGGTCCAAGAATTCCTCGCCACTGTCCCCACTTTTGCTATTCTCTCGCACATAGTGGGGTAAAGACAAGGTCAATCCAGAATTTCTGAGAGACTGCCAGGGAAAAGAAGGCTGGTACAAGGCCTGGAACTCTTGCAATTAAGTCCAACAGTACAAGTACGATTGGATCTAGATTGATACGTGTTGCATCGGCGTATCCAGTAGTTACAAGGCCGAGCGAAGGAAGGACTCGTCTTTACTAAATCCCGCCGCTTGACATTCTCTGTGTTAGGCAATAAGTTGCTTGGTGCCGACTTGCCGGAACCGTCCTCCTCGTGCAACTCTTATGGCAGCTGGCCACGCGAAGTGATGGCCCGCTTCCTTCATGCCGAACTTTCCGAAGCAAATACTATGGGATCTGCCGGGTCTGCGTACTTGAGTGTTATTTCGAGGGAGAAATGTTGAAGAATTGAAGCAGAGCCGATGGTCTAAGAGAGGTTGGACCCTCCAGGAGGTTATTGCATCTCGCTGCATGGTCTTTTTGGACGAAGACCGGAAAATTATTGGTACACAATACAGCATGCAAAAAGTCATCTCCGAAGTGACTTCTATTGCGATTAGGGCATTCAGGGATGAAAAGATTGATGGTTACAGTATTGTACAAGGAATGTCATGGGCCGTGTTTTAGCGTGTGAATGTCACTAATCTATGGGGAGGGGGAGCAAAAATGTTTATGCAACTGCAACAGAGGATCATCAAGTCAGAATCCGTAGTAACTTATCTTTGCGTGGGCGGCATCGTAGGATTATCACAGGGAGAGGAGACTATTTGCAAACTCCCCCTTGGAGTTTTTGTCATCTGGAGATGTTAGAGCAATTTTCATAAATATACGGAATCAAATTTTTTTTTTCGCGCGAGGTGACCTCATAGGCCACACACGGCAACATCGGCAGCTCCACAAAGCCGATCCTCTCGCAACCTCTCTCACTTCCTCATGAGGGTGTCAAACAGAGCGGTGACAGTGATGACAACAGCATGTATTTAGACTGTATTTATGTACTCATTACTACGAAGATTGGCCCAAAAAAGAACAAGAAATAGGAACATGCTAATACCAGTAATACCTGCAAACTAATACTCGTCGTCCTCACGAAACAATCTAGGGATAAATCCGGGAGGAAGGCGCACACGTTGCTTTAGTTGGGTAGAATGGAAGTACCAATGGAACCGATCACATTCCTGAAACTCCTCAGAATCTGTTGGAACCGCACTATCTGGAGCACGTTCAATACCGTCCCCAAAGAAGCTCGCATAACCCTCCGGATTCAAAAAAACCTTTTCAAAACGGATACTGTTATCCGTGGAGTCTGCTGGCCTACCACTACCATCACTGGTAGCACTTTGCGAAAGGGGACTCCTCATCCAGGCCTCACATCCCTTCTTCAATCGAATAACGTCGCCAGGAGGAATGTTGAGGGAGATCAGCTCTTTGTCGTCAACGTGTTGAAGGATGTCCGGACCATAAGACTTCTCGCGTAGTGCTGCTTCATATGATGGAGCATTGTTCACACCGAGCTTCTCTTTGGCATAGGAGAGATAACGAGGAAGTTTGGTCGGAGTGTTCTCGATTACCCCATCCATCATTTTATCTGGTGTGACACTGCGATGGAGATCAGGAGTGGACAAGCGACGGTCATGATGACCGGTGATCATGCCAACCAAATTGACTACTTGATTGAGGGTGTCATTGGTTGGTGGTCCATCTTCACTAAGCGAGGAACGGTGACGACGATGAAGGGGAAGAAGGGATGGACGACGTGTTACTGGGTCAAAAGCTTGTGAGTTCGGCGGCTTGGCAATTGTAGTACGTTCCTCATCCTGTATCCAAGCTTTATTATACAAAAACGGAGACAGATTATGTCACTTACGATGGCAACAGCCCACTCTTTGAGCATGGCCGGAGTCAAAGGTACAAGGTTATCTGTTATTGCACAGCGGTAGAAACAGCTGTTTTCATTGCCATTCCCATACTGTTGGACTAGTTTGAGACGAACAGCAGCGATCCTCTTTTCGTGAGGGGTCAAATGAGCAGTCTACGCTAATGGAGTAAGAAGAAAAATCAAATAGGAAGCAGTGGAAGTACATACCCTTGCGTCTGTGACTTCATGGTTATCCTCTTCTTCATCTTGCTGATTACTACCAGGAGCCTTATGTTGAAATGCTCATCGTGAGATAGAAATAACAAAAAACAGTCGAGAACTAACCTTTGCAGCTTCCCGAACGTGCTTCATGTCTACCGCGATATTCACAATGTTGGGTTGCTGGTCGAGAACGTTCTGCACGAGTTCTTCATACTCTTCATAGGAGTCCACGTCTACAGCCGTCTTTTGCCTATAATACAGGTTAGTCATGGCATGAGCTATAGATTGAAATAAAGACACAAACGGGCCAGGGGGAATGTGTGCGCGTATGGGGTAAGTCTTGGTAGCAGAGACAGTCAACGTGTCGGATACACCATGTTTAGCAAGAATGGCAGATAATAGTGTAATATACGTGTCTTCATCTGCTCGGAATGTGTGTCGTATTTCCTTGGTCTTTACCTCCTTCTTCTCTGTAGGCTTCGCAAGACTCTTGCGTCCAGTTGCAGTCAAGGTGGGGGGTTGGATTACTCTGTAAAAGGTGAAAGCGACACTGAGCTTGACTTCAAACTCGGTAATATCAGGACTTGAGGATCGAGAGTCGTCGTCCGGCATGATGGTGGATGGTAAGAAAGCGACGTGTCCAAATACTGAAGCTTTTAGCTCGTCGGAGCATGAAACAATGCTTCCTTTGGGGTTTGGGGATAAATAGCTAAAATCTACGTTACAGTCGTCCGATACAGGCAATCCAATAAAGTAGTCCCGATACAGTCGTCCCAATACAGTCGTCCCGGCTTGTCCATCATCCGATAACGGCTGGAGGATTCATATCACGTATCCCGATGCCCTAAAGAAGCCCCAAGCCTTGTTTGCTGTGATACGGTGACACGCGTTGTGAATAATGGAGAGAGAAAAATCATGCATGTGTCTACGTAAAAAGGCCTTCACCGCAGAGAAAGCTTGCTCAATTGGGTTCAAGTCTGGAGAATAGGGAGGTAAATAAACAAGCTTGCACCCTATAAACTGTCAATTATCATAAACATATTACAGCCGGAGAAAACTTACAAGCCTGGTCTTCAACGAGTTCACGAACTTCTTCGGTGTGATGAATGGAACAATTGTCTAGTATGAGAACGCTTCGGGGGGCCTGGGTATGGGTTTGTCAAAGGTATCTATCAAAGATGTGAATGAGGAGCAGTAAGGCTATGGTCCATGATACATTGAATATTACTCACAACATGTTCCCTGATGAAGCTAACAAAGTGCTCTGCCGTTACCGAACCATGTACCAGCTCATGGGCCACAATGCCATCCATGGTGAGAAGAGGGAGTATCGATATCCTTTGACCCCTCACAAAGTGCTGTCGAACAACACAACGGGTTCCTTTGAGAGACCACCCATATCTGCGTTGTTGGGTACGGCGATTACGGGATGCCTCATCGGTGAACATGAGCATATCGGGGTTGGGTACTAGATCAGCTATCATATTCATCCAAGCGGAACGCTCGAGGTCATTTCGTTCTTCAGCCTGTGAATGAATGCGTTTTCGGCTAAAATATAGATGTCGCATTGAACGAAGTATGGTCGGAGTGGATAAATGGATGCCACGATATGTGAGTAAGAGCTCTTGTATCTCCTCCAGAAACAGAGTTTTCCGACGAGAAAGAAGATTGAAGAGAAACTCTGCATCCGCAGATGAGAGGATGCGCGGACGTCCTTTATGACCTATATTTGGGTTGTATGGAACACCATACTGGTTGTGAAACTTGAGGGTGTCGTAAACGAGAGTTTTCCCCACTCCTAGTACATGTCGAATTTGTGCAACCTTCATACCCTGTTCATAGAAAAGGACGGGGATGCGAGCCTTCAAGTCTCGAGAGATCGGACGACGTGGCATGATGGTGGTTAATGAAAGAACATGAATTGGCTTTGTCAAGTTGCCGACATTGCCGTGTTCGGCCTATGAGGTCACCTCGCGCGAAAAAAAAAATTTGATTCCGTATATTTATGAAAATTGCTCTAACATGTCCAAATCAGAGGATCTTAGTGATAAATCAGCATTTTTGTTTGGCAACAATGGTCGGCGTATATATCTCCCTCTAGAGTCTACTGAGTCTACAGCATCTACCAAACTTTGGAAAAGACATATCTCTAGCTTTACTGCATTGTCGAACAGCTAACAAATACATTCTAATTTATCTTCGGCATAAGGACATGCTATATTCAATTGTCTCCACATTTTCCACTATCCTAGTTCATTCACGAGCCATCGGGAGAGTGGTAGGAAGCCATAGTGGAGGAAAGTGTCATCTATTGTTTCTCCATCCCCCTTTCACACGTCTAACATACTAGACAAGTACATATATATTTGACATTATGACTGCATGAAATTAGTAGTATAAACAAGACAGAAATGACTCTTCTGAGAGGTATTTTACTTTCGCAGATGACTGTAATGGTCAAACCTTAACGTCAAGATATATTAGCAAGAATCAAAAACGAGGATCCGAGTCGTTGTTGTGGAAACAAACAAGGAGTGACAGTATTCACAATCGGTAAGATGGTCATGAAAGAAACAAGATGGCAGAAATAAGCTAATAAACTTCATCTCGGAGTTGGAAGCACATGCATGATATCATCTTTGTGTCTATCCTCTGTCAGATTTTGTGGACAGCTTTCACAGAAAGTGGGGATCAGATGGTCAACGGGGTCTGACGGTTTCCATAGCAAACCTTATGCGTTGTCTGCCTTTAAATACTTCTGCACCAGACACGGGTCATCCCAGTCCCCATTTGACCATCACTACAGATACACTCAGTGTTCCCCATTACCCGTCCTCAGCAAAATGACGGGTGGGACTAGTGTGTATGGGTCAGACAAACATAAGGATTTCTTGGAACAATTGGTGGTATCAAACACTGTTGGAGGTGTCTTCTATGGTATGACCTTTTTAGCCATGTAAAAATGGGAGAGAACACTTAGCCTTTGCTCGGAACAGGTATCCTGCTTGCCTTGGAGATAGTCGTCATTTATATGAATCTTTTCAGGTGCGTCGGACCTTATATATCAAGCTCAGGTCTGAATTAAAAGTTGAATTTATTCAGTGGTCGTACTATGGCGAAATCCACGAAACCACGGCTCATTTTTCTTTCCCTGTCTTTGGTCATGGTTATGCTCTCCTCGGCTTATTTTGTGATCAATTTGATCATCGACTTGATTAGGCTTCAGACACTGGAAAGCTCAATAGCCCAGGACTCTGTGATCTTAGATTGCACTCTGCGACTATTACAACGTCTTGAAATGGCTCAAAGCGTTATATATCCTCTCAATGTGAGGAGGATTCACTCATGAAATTCTACAAGATGAATTTATGCTCTCTCATCTGACGTTTTTTCAAGTATTTATTGAGTGATGCAATAGTTGTATGGAGAACATGGGTTCTCGTGAATAGGAAGTTTCGTGTTCTGCTGGGTATTCTTTTTTTGGGGTCCACAGGCAAGCATATTTTTCATGTCTGATAGTTCTAAAAAAATAACAATAAACAAGGAACTGTGATTTTCATGATTTTGCACGGGTCCGGGGTGATTCCTCAAGATGATGCACCCGGACCATATATGGTAATCCCATTTCTGTTGACCAATGCTACCTCAACCTTGTTGATCGGATATGAAATATGGCATGTCTCTCATGATCAATTCTCTAGTACTAAGCTGACACCAAAGTAAACCTTTTTAGGTCCTCCCAGAGGTCTCTGAAAGCTTACATTGAACACACGCTACCACCCTTCTCCTCCTCCGTTTTGAGCAAGATTAGCAATGACAATGGAAGGATTCTCATGGTCATCTTGGAATCCGGATTGTTCTATGTTCTTGTCTGGGTATGTCAGTTGTTCAAGTTTTGATAGGGTGTAGGCTTAACGAGATTGTTGATCAGTTATTTGCAATTTTAACTGATGTCGGTGTCTTGAATAAGGATGCTAGAAGATCAGAGAATACACTTTTCCCCCATCTTGCCGTATGTGGTTATTGATGTAATATTGCCAAAGCTCATGGGTTTAAATGATACAGGCAATATATCCTCTCGAAGTCTTCTTACGAGTGGCAGGCCAAGAACCTCAGACTGAGATCGTGTTGTCTTCAGACGTTTATCCAGAGAGCTCAGACTGTCCGTAACAGTTGAGGTGGGATATTTTGTTTCACAGTGCAGGAGATAGAGGCTGAAGGAAGAATTGGTCGAATTCGGATTACTCGCTAGGTGTAACGAATTGGTTACCTCATTCTGGTTACTCTTCCCTCGTAATACTAATCATCCTGCTACTTACCCCACACCTAACACCGATACCTGTTTTTTTCAACCTCTTACATTCTTTTGACAGATATCTCACTCTCATTGTCAGTTTCACTAGTCACGGACTCTCTATATACTGCCAACTAATGGCCCAGAACATCTATGGGATTTTCGGGTCTTTTTCATTCATTTTACTTACTGTTTTATCTTTTCCTTTTGGCCTTACTTATTAGTTACCAAAGTAACAAGTCCGGAACTTGTTCTTACTATACTTGGCCACAGAAGTACTTACCCCAGCTAGATTACTGGGCCTTGTACTTGTGGGTTGCCATGCAAAGCAATGGCCCACATCTACTTCATAGTTTATTGAATACCCTGGTGTTTTGTAGCCACTTCCTTAGTCTACTGGAATCTCACCGTTGCTTTAAACTTGTCATTCTTGGTGATTCTCTAGTGACTCACCCCTCTAGTGTGCCATTGCCCTTTTCAGTAACCCAATTCACTAATTCCTCTCACTAAGAAAGGAGACTCACGCAGAGAAAAGGGATTGATTTATTCCCACAGAAGAGAGCCTGGTTCAAAAGACATTTGGAATGGTACTCCTTGGTTGTCTTCAGTCCATTTAATGATGTTATAAGCTTGAGAAAAAGGCGGAGATGGGCAGGCTGGATAAATAGCCGTATACTTACATCTCAAGCCCGATGAGAGTGGACTTTGGGTGGCACGCTGAACGCAAGGAACTCAAGAATCCGAAAGAGGCGAATACCTTTGATACTGCTCTCATTACTTACACCATGTCAGGCCAGAATGGGACTTGGCCACAAACTTTTGCGTTCAACAGTTAAAGTAGGTCTAGATTAGTCAAGATTATTGGATCGATGACCAACGAACGTATATCAGAGACTTCAAGATGAATAGAAGGTGTATGGTTGAATGATTCTCTTGTAGCAAGTCGTACCGCACGCCGACTTCTATTTCCAGAGTACTTACATCACAGACATTAGAGTGCCTCTTTCGAAGGCTGCGCTTTGAGAATAGTGCTCACAAGACTTTGATTAAAGGAGAAATAGAAGCACTGCTCTTTCGTTTCAAGAGCAAACCACCAGTGCTCGACAACAACGTTACTAGCGTCATTTATATCAAGAACAAGCTGTACAATGCTTCTTGTTCTGATACAACCTTGGCCTTTACTACGTTTCGAATTCGGGTGCGCAGCTGTGGAAATTGGACAACCGTCTTCAGGATAACGAAAGGTGTGCATAAATTAGATACGAACTTCGGATTTCCATACCTACAGAAGTCAGTAAGTGCCATGGAAAGATTGTTTCACGCAACGGAACAAGTACCGTCGGTTTGGATTGACACCCATAGGTAGCTGCTCAGAAGGCATGGAAAAGAACTGCTAATAACACTCAACGGTATAACAGAAGGACGAGTAAGTGTACCCCACACTTCTCAGCGGATGACCAGGTTACTGCGAGCAAACAAGATTTCATACGACGGTCATGGAAACTTCCCTTTGGATATATACACTCATATCAACTTACGGAGGAAGAAAGTGGCTACAAAAACGTATGAAGTCGCTTATTCTGGTGGCCAGCCTTCATATAGGTGCCCTATGCAAAGTTAAGCATAGATTCAATTATATTCCGGATGATACTATCATTGTCCCGCAGGTATCATCTTTGGCATTGTAATGCCATCGTATTTCACTGACAGGCAATTTTTTCCACGTCCGACTTTTCTGCTCAAGATTTACCCAATCACGGTTGCGCATCCGGATCCACGCCACCTTCACATCGTACCATTAGACGCTGGGTGAGCTTATATATCTCATCAATACTCATAAAGTTACAGGACTCCATGAGAATGAATTCGTCAATCACCAATAAACAGGTGACCCTCGAGCTGTTAGGAATCGGTAAGTTTTCTTTGTGTTCATTTTCGGAGTATCCAAATCGCAGCAGTCACGGTTTTGGGGAAAAGTCAAACCAGAAATTTAAGCTCTCGTTCTTGTGTTCGTTATATCACATATGACACAACATCGGAAGAGATTTGCGGTTTATTGTAGGAAGTATCAGCATATAATAGTGCACTGGCATATACAACCTCATAAGGTGATAGTTCTTGGATAGTTTAGGAAGGTAAGCTTGGAATCATACGATCCTTACAATCATTTCTAAATCCTGATTCAGCGGACTGTCTGGGTTCTCAGGCTAGAGAAGTAGCCGTATACATCTTAAGCCCGATGAGAGTGGACTTCAACTGATCGTCTTCAGTGACCTTTGAGTTGGTGACCTCATGTACAGCTGGAGTGGCCCTCGTCCTGATTCATGACTCGCCTTACTCATCTACACGTAGATCACGTGGGGCTTAATCGGCGCATCGTCCGATGTTTTTTTTACGCCCGAAACTGCCAAATGGAGGAGATTAGCCGGGTGTATAAATAGTTGCAAAGAACGCGACTCGCTAAATTTTTTTTCTTTCTCGGTTTGAACCATGGTCGCTCTCGTCCAACGTCCCGCTCCCGCTTTCAAAGCCTCTGCCGTCGTTGACGGTCTCTTCCAGGAGGTTTCTCTCTCCGACTACCTTGGAAAATGGTGCGTCATGGCTACTTTTCGTCGCGTTACGAAGGACAGGTCACTAAGCCACTCAATCTTTTTTTAGGGTCGTCCTCTTTTTCTACCCAATGCGAGTCGTTTACTTCTGTCCCAACACTACTCTTGCTTATTCAGCGTTTCGTTTCCAGGGATTTCACCTTTGTCTGCCCCACTGAAATCCTCGCCTTCAACGACGCCCTCCAAGACTTCCAAGCTCTAGATACTGTCGTGCTCGGTGCGATCTAACCCTCTTTCTTCTTTTCGACGCGTCTTTTATTTATATATCGTTTCGTTTACAGGCGTCTCTACCGATTCTCAATACTCTCACTTCGCCTGGGCCTCTCAGCCTCGTAAAGAAGGTGGTCTCGGTCCCGAGCTCAAACTTCCTTTGGTTGCCGACCGCAACATGAAGATTTCCAAAGACTACGGTGTTCTTCTCGAGGAGGAGGGTATCGCTCTCCGGGGGTTGTTTATCATTGACCCTAAGGGTATCTTGAGGTACGCGCTTGTTGTTTGGACAGCCGAGAGGGTCCTCTTCGGATCAAAAGCTTTTATAGCGTTATACGTAGACAATATGGACTGACTTTGACTTTTTTATTTATCTTTGTTACTACAGGCAAATCACCGTTAACGATCTTCCCGTCGGCCGTTCCGTCTCTGAGACCATTCGTCTAATCAAAGCTTTCCAATTCACCGTACGTCTCCACTATCCCCACCTCCACTCCTCCCTCCTAATCTTCTCTTAACTCGTTTTATCCCCTCTATAGGATAAACACGGCGAAGTCTGTCCCGCAAACTGGTCTGAAGGAGGCGCAACCATCAAAGCCAACCCTCAGGACAAACTCGAGTACTTTGGGACAACTGCCGCAGCTGGAGGAGGTGAAGGCTCTTCTGCTCCCGCTAAGAAGCGCCCACGTACTGAGTGAAAAAATACGACTCTACTTCTTATCCAGGTAATTAATCAATTCGTTCCCGTTCCCGTTCAAGTCAATTCCTTCCCCTCCGCTTCCGCATAACACTTGGAACCCATCCTTCCGATATATCTCGCGATGCCCCCCGTGCCTTCCCCCCGATTAGAGACTGATTGATTGATGAAAAGAAAGACGCCGCTTGCTCACGATCTAGAAAAAATCTTTGTTTTATTAATGTAGACAATTCCATAGAAGATTAGAAAACACAAACAAAGAAAAAGACAACAACTCGAAAATCCGATAGACGCTCTCCAACACCCATCTTACCAATCGCAGTAGAACCGCATCTTCATCTCCGTCTCTCAAAAACATCATCTCACCTCTAACGAACCTTCGAATAAGCCCTCGACCTTCGTTGCCACGGTCATCCGGAACTAGCTAGATGGTTGTCGGCCCCTCCCTAAGACGGGCGATTTGCATAATTGCAAATTCCTTTAAGCTTATCCTTATCTCGGTGGTCCATGGCCTGTTGCGACCCTCCTTGCAACGTTTGACCGCGATTCACCGACATCGGTCCCGTATTTCTTCTATTCTCTGTTTATTGGGTTTCAAGTCGTTCTTCTACTCCTAAGTACATATCCACCTCTTATCCCACTAATTCGTTATACGTGTATAATCATCTTCCTTATACCGTTGGTGTTTTTAGGTTACTACTAGTACTACCGATAGACACCGATTCTAAGTTACTTATCGACCTATCGACCTTATCTATGCAATATCGTGTTTGAGTATACATATACCTGAACTGATCCTCGGTCTTCAAAGCTTGATTTCCAGGGACGATTCTTCGGAATTAACTTGTTAAAAGGCTGGGCACTCAAATCTCCGAGGGTAAGAATTCTGTTGTCCCCGTTCGAGGTTTTGCATGTCAGAACAATATATTGATCATTGAATACGCGTCTAGATATATGTAGTGCCTACAGCCGCACGACTCGGAATGTGCGCTCTGTATAACTAACATACCGTACGGCGCGCAGATGAGTCTAAGCCAACCAAAACTCATAATGTCATCCAATTTACGCAATGCGTCATCCTGCTGAGTCAACTGACAGCTACAAAGCTTTCTTGCTTTTTTGCCGCGCCCCCAGCATCGCTTACCAACCTCAAGCTTTCATTCTCTTCTTCAATGAAGAACATACCGCTTTAAGACTCAAGGAGACACATGGGCCGGTATGAGCGTCGATGAGGTTTGTTGTCATCGATGCTAGAACTGTTTTAGGGAGCTAGCACCGGAGCTAGATGTTGCTCAGCGATTAATCATCGAAATACATGGACTTATGCTCTGTGAAATGGCAAAATCCCCGGGCTTCTTTATACTTCATAGAGCTCAACGTTCAAACGTTCAACCTCTATACTACGAGCACAAATCGACCAAAATACTAATACCAAGTTCAAATCTGTGTCGACAATCGATGGACTCGGAGTAAACCGTTCAAGAGAATCTAGAGTAAACGCTAACCACATCACACAGGCCCCTCGTTCATCCGGAGCCAACTTCAGTCCTTGTGTTCAGGATAAATTACAATCCAAGATCTCAAAACTATTTCTTACAAAAAAACCGGGGCAACGCTTTCCAGGTTGGCTGTTACCATATATGGAACAAGCGTACTGAATTGAACGGGTAAATTCCTTACTTTCCAAGTTGAAGTTCGCAAGAAATAGCTGAACGCTCATCAATGTCTGCTGGATCTGTGACAGTGATTACTCAGAATATTCGATGGCCAACCGGCGAAAAGCAGACAATCTATGCTCGATAATTGCGTCGGAAAATTTCCGAGCCTTGAGGTTGATTCAAAAACGTCTCTGCCCAGCTTTTGGACCGGCTTGAGCCGGTTCAAGAACTTACCTTAGGGAGGCTTAAAAGAGGAGGAGACGGGATCCAGATAGTATCCGGTTCCTCAACTATTTCGACTGTTCAAGATGATTTCTAACGACGAGTCTCCTTCCCAGAGTCCTAGTTCTAACCCAGTGGCACCTCTTTACAAAGGCAAAGCTTGTACCAACTGCAGGTAACGCCAAGTTTTTCTACTCAGCGGTAACATTGAAGACTGACCATGATTATAATAACTTACAGGAGACGAAAAATTGTCAGTACATTCTTTCCCTTCATTGCAACTCTGTATAGATAAAACACATCATTCTTCCGCACAGAAATGCGACGCCGCCAAACCAATTTGCGGTCCGTGTACTCGTTCCAGAGCCGCTTTCGGTGACTGCGAGTATTCCAACGGGTGGACCACGACTCAACAGCTCGAAGATAAAATCGCTTTCCTTGAGAATCGATTGAGCGAACTCCTAAATCCGAGTGGAGTCTCCGGGTCGGTTGCGTTGTATGATCCCTTTGAACAGAGTCGAGGGCAAAGTAGTGTAGAAAATGTTCCTCAAGGTGAGTTGAGATTGTCGAGTCTATTTTGCTGCAAGCTTTTTACACTGTTTTTAGACTTGGATATTATTATGCAGCCTTTGGCTGGTAAACCGTTCGAGGTTCTTAATATCACCATTTTACCGGAAGTATTTTTACTCATGAGGATCTTTTGAATAGGATTTACCGATCAACTTATCGATTGTGCTGTGAGTCTATACAGGAATTTGTTAGTCTTCGTTAAACTGAATTCCTTTCAGAGTACACGATTCCCTTCCTCACATCAGAAAGCTCGGTTTCTTCCTCTCGATTGATAAATTTACACGGTCCATCCAAGTCTCCGATTATTCTAATCTTCAAGAAGGCCTTCGTCCCATCCAACCTTTATTAAACACAATTTACCTCTGGGGAGCACACTTCTCTAGTTCTCCTGCATACTCACCCGACCAGATGTCGTTCTTTCTCAATCGAGCAATCCAATCCGTCTCATCGAGCCTCTCGACTCCCGGAAACAGAGACCATCCTCAAGCCGTCATTCAAACCATCCAAGCCAGTGTCCTCTTAGCCAACTATCTCTTTTGTCACGGAAGACTTTTGGAGGGGAGGTATCACGTCGCTTCTGCCTCCTCCCTGATTTTGAGCTTTGGGTTGAATAAGCTTGGGACGGCGGCCGCTAGTACCAGGATCCTACTTCAGGGTGACAACGTCGATGCCGATAGGGAAGCTACAAGTGCGATGTGGACCGTGATAGCGTTGAGCAACCTCTGGACGGCCGTCGACCGTTTACCCCCGGACATTGCTTATATGACTGAGGAAATGGGGATAGACATGCCGTGGCCTGAAGATATAGATTCCAGTGTCAGCAATCAGGTAAGTTGTAAAAATTCTACCGACTTGTAAGATGTTTCATGGCTATTACCTAGGAGAACGAGGTAACCACTGGTCGCACCATTCAAAAGTTCCTGAACGGCGTTTCGGATACGGCTGTGTCCAATAGTGCACTGTATATCAAGTCTTCCATTCTGTACCAACAAGCCACCGTAATCGGAACTCGCTACAAAGAAGGTAAAGTCAATCCCCGCTCCCATCATGATTCCTTCGTTGACTAAAATGAACAAATACAGAGCCAGGCTCGTCAGGAATGTTACGGTCATTTCTGTCTCTAGATGCCTTGATCCAGAAGTTTATATCAAACTTACCTCCCATCGGTCAAAACCAAAACCAGGACGAATCGCTCGGGGGGTCTATTAGGTGGCACGATCCCATTCGCATTTATACGTTGGCGCATGCAGCGAGGATACGGCTCTATCTCCCTTTCGTTGACTTCAACGAGACCTCATTTACACAGGTAGTGGAAAGTGCTCGGTCTATAGTTGGCGTGCTTAGCTCAGTGAACACGGATCCTGATCAGGCCCAATTCATAGATCCGGTTCTTGGTGTGAGTTTCGATTCTGTCTCTGTCTTGACTGTTCAGGAAATCATACGTTACCTTCACAGATGATCTTCGGCGAAACAACGAGGCTTATGATAAGTCTGAGTCAAAGAGCCAGTTCAAGAACTCCTGATATCGTCGCTTCATATCAGGAACTGAATCGCGCATTGGGTTATTATGGAAGTAAATGTCCTTTAATGAGTTGAGTCTTTTGTTTCTTAAACGTTTCGACCGTTCCTGGCTTGCTAAATTTCCACGACATGAGCAGAGAATCAGTATGAAGAAACTCAGAAGATGTTGGTGAACCAAGTACAATAGCGCGAACGACTCTGATTCCCCACTTTAAGCTTAATTGACGATCCATAAACTTGAATCTGGTGTTAGACTGGTAGACCTCCGATTCGTTATCAGGCTCGCGAAAACGACTCTCGGATATCCCTCTTACATAGATAGTAACATATTAGTAGATAATAGAGTTCAACAGATTTCTAGACATATATAGCATGCATCAAGCTACTTATATGACCTACCAGGTTTCCGACTAATTCTACTGCCAAGTAAAAAAGGTCGAAAACTCTTCATTTGTAACCCTCAGAAACAGAAGCTAATATAGAATTTTACAGCAAATCGCAGAACATAAGGCGCGGCCGAAATTTTCACGCGCGTCTGAATTTTTATTCAATCTTCCAGTCCAATCTTCCAACCCTATCTTCCATCGGCTATAGGCCTGTACACAGCCACAAATAGCGTCCCTATCCATCATGTGATCTCACATGAACCAATCATATCCATGTCACGTCACTCATCGTCACATCTCTGGTCTGTGCGTAGGGTTACGTGACGAAGACCCTGACTCCGAAGTCTGAACTCATAACTGCAAACTGCCTGTAGCTCAGTATAATAGCTGTAATAGTTTATGTCTTATTGAAAATAGTGCATAGAATTGTCATAGAATATACTCTACGTGCAGGAATGTAGACAATGAGATAGCCGAGTGAGGTGGTAGCCGATGGAAGATAGGGTCGGAAGATTGGACTGGAAGATTGAATAAATTCAGACACGCGTGAAAAGTTTGGCCACGCCTTATGTTCTGCGATTTGCTATAAATGATGTCCTACACCCAATTAAAATTTATTGAAACTTCATGAAATATTGCAATCATAAGCACTCCAACTCGATTTTGACATTTCAAATCTCGACATACGCACCATTGCACCCTGTTTGACTTGTAAGTACTTATAAGGTCTACAACAAAAAACGTTACACTCTGAACCGTTGAAACATTGTTTCAATTTTTTCTTATTTGCAGAGTTGTTGCAGAGTGGATTCTGTTTCATGAGCTCTCAAAAATTTGCAGCTTAAAAATAGTACTTTACAGATCATATCACGCCACAACTTGAAATGATACATAGGACCAATGGACAGTTTGCGGGACACACACTGGGTGTGATTGTCGTTGCGCAAATCACATCATGTGATATTTTTATTGTGTACAAACAGCCTTGCTCCGCAGCCAAAATTCAATATTTTCGCATAAATCTCACACAGAAACCCTTTTTCGGTGGTAAATTGGCTGTGGGGCAGTGCAGGGCTCACAATGAAAATATCACACGGTGTGTTTTATGCAGCAAAAATCACACACAGCAAACACACAGTGTGTGAGAGTGTGTATCTCGCAAACTGTCTAATAGGCAGGTTTAGTTTTGTCACATCCTTCATCGCCATAATTTCTCAATTTTGTTAGTGTTTTTGGACACAAGAGAACCCTGTCAATCAATTGAGTCAATAGAAGGTGGAATAGAAGTAGAAATTTGACCAGATTTAAACTCCCCACTGTCCTTAACCACATTTGGAAGACTCATCTTCTTGTCCTCTGCAAAGGATTGAACCAGCTAGTATCCTTTCCTGACTGTAGATGTTCAAGGGCACCCCATCCATTCACATTGTTGTTATGAGGACCCTTAAGGGACTCATTCTTACTAAACCTGCATCGCTCTGGAGTGGCCAAGAGTAGTTCTAGTAAAGGAGGTGATGTTGTTCTGAGGAAAACCTAGCTACGACATGAGATCTACTCTACTCAAGCTCTAGCCAAACATGAACAAATACAATGACTAAGCCCCAAATGGGGTGTTATTTAGGCTTCCAACGGCGTTAGGAATGGGATTTTCCCCATTCCATTAATTTCCAGCTCGCAGGCACTTATTTTCCATTATACAAACCCATTTGGCATATCAATAATCTTATCTTCTTCCTGTCATGTGATGAGGCCTTGCAATGGCCCATTTTCTTAATCTAATTGTAGCCACAGCAAACATGCTACCCTTATGACAATAGAAAGAGTTGATCCTGCCTCTCCACTCATATGGTACTTACACCAGGAAGATCTGTATAAAGCAGCAGGGCCATCACTTTGCACAGCAGATATGGGGCTGTAAGGTTAAGGCAGCCAGAAATGGTATAAGATAAGATTAGTGATATGCCAAATGGATATAACTTGTGGTAATTTGCACTACCACCCTGTGACTCACAATAAGCAAGAACAGGTCCTCCTAAAGTGAAAAATATTGGGACATCTAGGTTCTGAGTTGATTGATCAATGTTCAACCTTTGAGTCTCTGACAATATCCCTGCATTGCTATAACCCTGTTTTTAATTTAGTGTGGGTACATACTGGTTTGAGTTCAATAGACCCATTTGATCCACTCAACTGTCTGCTGAGCTCTGCAAAACTATATGGTTAGTACATGACTCTATAGTTAGTACATGACAGCAGCATTGCAGTCACTTTTTGGTCCTTTGTATTCTAAACAATTGGTTTAAAAGTACCAGATCTAGATGTCAGCCTTCTGTAGAATCTGTACTTCATCAAACATACTAGTTCAAGAATTAAATAGATAAATACAGCACCTAGGCCTTATTAAAGAAGAGGTATTTAGGCAGAACAAAATACAATCACACAGTAGCTCATACAATTAAAAATAATTTTCATATGTCACAAGGCAAGTCAAGTTCTCCTGTATGCTCTGCTTCTAATGTGGTAGTTGCCAGTGCATTAGATTGAGATTCTGTTATTGACCTGTGCCCTTCAGAACTACTTGCGTGACCTGAAGCAAATCGAATTGATTGTGATAAAGACATCTCATCAATGGTGGTAGGCTTCGCATTCTCAGCTGCTGCTATGACAACAATAAGGACCGGGTATATAGCCTGTGAATTTTAGCATTGACACATATATCTAGAAAAGAGAGCATAGAACTCACTGCAAGTTCTGGTGCTGCTGCAGCCCAGCATTCATCAATAGCGCTTTGGATTCTAATTTGACCAGATTCAAATGATATTATGGTATAAACTATCTGCACTTCATGTCAGTAAAAAAATCACAATTCTTCTTTATTCTTTATTTACCCAAAAAAAGGAATAAATGGATCCAGATTCAACCAACAGTAACAGAACTTTCTGTATCCTGCTGGATGATGAACCACTGCTACTCAGATTCTTTTTAACATCTTGATAATGACACCTATAAAATTGGTTGTTATCCAAGATCTCACTTTGAGTTTGATAGCCTCACCATGTCTTATACCCAATGAGCAGAGTAGCAATCATGTTTGTGAAAAAGAGTGGAAGGCTTAGAGTCAAGGCACTCGATTTTGGGATACCGGAGTCGTCGCCATCATTTTGTGCTGCTTGTGCTGCAGTAAGCCCTCCATCTACAAAACCTCCAGCTGATTGAAATTAAAACCTGTTATAATACTCCTAGGGCATATACTCACTGAAGGAACCAATCATGCAGAGTAATAGTGTTAGTTTGACAGCACGATTCTCTGGGAACATGATCCATGCTCTCCACACTACAATCCCATCACTGATGATGTACTATCATATTGCTGAGTGTGATCAACCATGGAACATACTTTGAAAAAAGAACCTACATTGAGCCTGTCCATAAAAAGTTTGACAATGCTTATCATTGTTAATAATGTATTTAACTCTCCAGATTCTGGTGGTGGACTAAAACTCATGAACGGGTTCTGCTGGATGAAAAGCTCTAAGCCGAAGACACTGGAAACTAAGCTGGTCAAAAGCATAAGTCCTGTGAGAAGGGGCAGTGCATTTGAGATATTTGATCCAGAGGCTTTTTTCAAACTAATTGGGTCATTGTAATTTGAACAAAGTGTATTAGGGAATAACCCAATCGAAGGAATGGGTTCTCCGTCTACTCACAGCAGTAAACAGATGGCTGTAAGGGAGAGTGTTGCATAGACGCCATATAATAGAAAAGATATTGCCACTATTCCGAACCAATTCTTAAAGACCACGAGATCAGCTTCAGAAAGAGGTCGAGATTGCATCGAGGACATGAACGGCTAGGTAGAGTGAGGTGTGTGAGAGAAGCATACCTTAAGATGTCCTTTTATATTTCGGACTTTCGAACCACGCCGCTACTTCACAAACAGTTCGATAAAATTAATCCGAATTTGAAACAAGTATGTATCTCCGTAGTGAGATGAAGATGGATCAGGAGGTTGAAAAACACGTTGCATAGAATGTAATCGTGTGAGCGAAGATCAAACGCATGGCAGATGGTGGCATGTCTGCTGGTTGACAAATTAAGATAAACCTCATTCTTTCCATATGGTTTCAAAACAGTCTTCTATAATAACGGAATAAATTTTTTCTGAATGTCTGCCCAGGCTCAATTGCCAAACCGCACGCCCCATACATATTCCCAACTTGAATCTAAAGAAAGATCAAACAGGCCGTTAACACCGAAGAAACCGTGAAGAGAACGCAATGTACAACAGAGTACACTACTCACTTAAAGCTAATATCTCTCCAGTTCAAGAAGGAAAGCCGTGCTGGCTCCAGGATCTGCACATAGCTCCCGCTCGTCTACCGGAGCCACTGAGTCTCCCACCAAATCTTATTACCTCCAGTGAGGACATGATGGATATCGCGAAAAGAGTCTCTTAGATAGCCGACAGACAATTGCAAGCAGATATACAGAGCAATATATGTGTCTACCTACTTCATAACCGTTTTGAACCACAAGAGGGCCCACCAAAGTGAATGGTTTGCACTTTGAGGTACTACCTATACTTAATCCCAAATCCCACTGGCAAATATCGCAATGCTCTCACCTGACTGTTGTGTGGTCTATATGATTATGCACTGGAAAGGCTTCACTTGTCTTCATCTACTAGAAGGTATCATATTCCAAGAGAGCATCGTCTCTGCCGGTTTTGCACAATGCAGGTGGAATCATCTGAGCACACTCTACTACAATGTATGCTTGATCGTGAGACAGTTGAATGGAGACAGGAGCTGCGGAAGGCTATACATACTAGAGAACGGAATTGGGACATCCCTATTTCATTGTCCTCAGAGGATGCATTGAACTGGATCAGATGACTGATTTTTGATTGGGAAGCGGTCCATGATATGGCAAAATTTGTCTACCGTGTTGGTAAACGCTGGTCAAAGCTTCCAGTGTATCGCATGCCAGATTTGCTGGATGAACTGGGGGAGATTAGAAAAACTATCTATACTACTGTATCATTTCATTCAATTCGTCGGTCACAGGTCACAGGCCTTCCAAAATTGACCAAATTTCACAGCTGTCCTGGGTCACAGATGCTGCTGACGAAATCTCGGGCTGTGACCACCCAAAAATCAGTCCGAAGATGGTAAAAATTTTCGTCGCCTCCGGCCAAAATATCCCAAGGTCACAGGTCCCCAAGCCTTCTGACGAAAATTTCAGTTCGTCAGGCGGGTCACAGTCACACCCCCCTGACGAATTGATTGAAATGATACAGTACACTTGATATCTTCCTGTACTCTTACTGTATATCTTACTATGCTGGTAGGGCGGGCCTTCTCTATGGAGTCATGTCTTGCTCCTACTGGTCGTCCGGCTGTTCCGACCGGGGACTCTGCCGTAAATATAGCTAACTAACTAACTGTCCATACTATGGTATTTTAAGAATTGCAAAATTCGCTGAAATCTTTTCCTCTGGCTTTCGTCTTGATCCCAACACCATCAGATGTTTTTATTCATAAACCTTACATATCAAAGCCCTTAAGTTATTTATTCTAGATTTTTCTGAGGGCTGCTGAGGGTGTTAGTGAATAGCCGCAAAAATACAAGGATATGCAAATGCCCCTGTCACGGAGGGTCACATCTGGCAAAGGTCGGCCTTCTACTTCGAGTTCAAGTTCCGACTGGCAGTCGGAGCTTGAACTTGTCACTCTTGAGTCTCGCTCAAACTACTTTCGTCCGTACAGCTCCTCCCTCACAATATCTACACTTGAGGCTAGGTGAATGCACTGTTGGAACATAATAATAAATATATCAGTGGTAGTTTTTGGTCCCGGTAGCCTACCTTACATCCATATCGAGTTGTCACGCTCTCGCGGCGTATCGTTTTGAGGGTAAAATGATCGTCTTATCATTTCCTCAAAGCAATATCCACCCAACCGACTCTGTCCCAGTATTTTACTTATTCATAATTGCCTACAAAAATTTGTCGAGCCTCAGAAACAACGGGAAGGACTCGGAAATGCGAATTTGCATATCCTTGTCGTTTGCAATTCTTAAAATACCATAGTACTATAGCTGAACATAGATCAACCAGCTTCCCGGCATCACTCAAAGTGCCATATGGCCCCAGCAGTTATCATCAAATATATGATTTGCGACAATGTGGATATTGAAAATGAGATGAAGTGGGATTCTTGTTGCCCACCTCAGTTCCGAGACTGATACTCTATACACAGATCTTCTCCCTACACACATTCCCCTTTCCCCAACTCCTATAAATCATTTTCATCAATCTCATCATCAGTCAACTCCTCCCCTCTTCTAACTCCTCCGAAACCTTCTCTTCGAGCCCATGATCGTCCGTTAATGTATGGTAAAATACGAAACGGTATGAAGAGTGCGCATTACGGGGCCGAGGAGGACTCGTCCTTACAAATTCAAACTCAACTCGCTGGTGGCTGTGAAGCTGCCATGTACAAGCCCCATTTGGTAAGTCACGTTGGCTTCAAACTTGAAAACTATCTTCGGCACAACCGGCAACACCTTATGGCCTCGTGATAGCCACGCGGAGCTATGGCTCACTCCCTTTCACTGTGGTTGGTTGCGCAAGCCAACCACTCGATACCTATCCTCATTTCTGGCATAAAGATAGACAGAGTCTCCGTAGAAATACTAAGTAGATGAATAGACATGTAGTTTTGACACAGAAAATGACCCTATTATACGTGTCTAGACACCCTGAGTTCTACTGTGACTGTGAATGAGATCAAACCACAAAATGCTCAAGCCACCTGGTGTGTCTGATGAGTTCTGAGCAATGAAACGAAAAAATGAAGCCTCCTCGAGTGGAATTTAGTGCTGACCCAAGGTACAATAACCTGGGAGAGATTGGATCCAGATGGTAAATTGTTTGATACGTTTCGAAAGTTTGAAGATAACAAAGACAGTTCTAGCTAGAGCAAAAGTTCTAAGATTTTGGTAAGAAGGCCGCATACCCACACCACACACCTGAAAATCTACCGCTCAATTGTACCCCATCTAATTGAGAACATCCACATCATGCTATGAAATGAGCTACAAGATTTGCAAAGAAAATCTCCCACCCTTGACTGGACAGAGTGATACATAAACAACACACAAATATCTTGAAGTATGTGCGCGTCTTCTGGAAGCGGTGCCATCAAAGAAAATTGAGCAAATTATTGGAAGAAATGTACGGTTGGCAACCATAGCCAACAGATATGCGCATGTTATGACAGGCAAGTTGGATATGGGGATTATACATGTTTCATATGAACATAGTGATATACTTCATGAGGAGCTGCTCTGATTCATAGTAAAAACTTCCCATTGATAGTCAGAGTCTTATGGGTCTGGAATCAAATAAACCACGGTTTTTATACTCTAATTGGCTTATGACATTGCTCTTGAAGGATCAAGCTCAACATCCCGTATCCGTACCTTGATAGCGTCTATTTCTAACATACTATATACTTAGCGCTTGTGTTTATGATGTTTCTGGCACACAGATTACCCTTCCTATGAAACATCTCGATGATGAATACCCGGACGGAAAAGAATCAGAATTTTGAGTCTGTAATAAGTATTTTTATGAGCATTGTGTGTTTAAAAATAGACAGTTCAAAAGCCGATCCTGTCTAGATCTCTTTGCTTAATCCTATCTCTGTACACAAGGTTGTTCAGTCATGACAGCAGACTCACCGGTCCTACTCTTGCAAGCCGAACAAACAGCTCTTTATGTTCTCGCGAGCTCGCTGACGGTATAAAAATTTAAATCTGCACGACATCCAGTAGCTGATGCCTCCAACCAATCAGATTATCGTCTGGGAAATCCTAACCAACTCGGCTGATGAGTATGAAATGATTGCACGACATAAACTCAAACTACCCACAACCGTATACGTCCTTTCGCGCTACGGAAATTCAATCCTGCTTGAAGTGATATAGGGTCTTATGACCTTCTCTCTTTAGACTCGCGTCGCTTTCTCACCTTTGCATCGTACTTGTTTATTTTGGGAGCAAGTGCTGGCCTGTTTGTAGACATATGCATGACTGATAGTATTGGCTTCAGGTTCTAGTCTGGACTTGAACTGCTCGGTTATCAATACAACCGGCCATGCTTTGCTTGTCACCTCCACTAACTCACATGCATTTTTGTTCCTCCTCCGTGTCTGTTCAACTTTTTATGATGCTCCAAAATTTCAGAAGACATTCACCGCCCTCTGGTTCATTGTCCTTGTATGCTCGGCGGGCGATTTCTTACTTACTAAGCCTACAACGTCTCAAGAGTTTCCGACCTCCAAAACTCGTTGTACCTATGCGGGTCTTCGCCCAGTCTATGGGACAACCTCGATCACAATGGGGCTTGTTTTTGACACTGCAGTCTATCTGGCGATATCACTCCGCCTGTTTTGTTTCTTTCGCGCTCTGGCGGCCCCACTCACTGGAGTGCCCGGGAGAAATTGTGCCTCGAACAAGTAACCACCAGCATAAAACACGAGTGTTTTTGTTTGGCAGAGTAGACCTTCCTGTACTGGCGAGGTCTTTATTTCAAGATGGACAGTTTTATTACATGTAAGTCGAATTACCTCAAGTTTTGATTGGAAATTTTTTTGTTTACAAAGACCGTCGAATCGAATCGATCATAGGTTGTCGTTTTTGATCACTGTAGCGAGCATCGAGGATATCTCTGTTCCACTCGACCTGTTTCAGTATAACATCATCTGTGTTCCATTCTACTCCGTATTCATGAATGTCATCTCCTGTTACGTTTATAGGAATACAAAGCTCGGTAAGACAAAGGAGCCTAACATTATATCTAGCGACGCTGTTGAACTATCAGAGATTCGATTTGATCGGAATACTCAGCCAGTCAGCAGCACTGAGTACGATGTTCTGTAATTAAATTTTCCAGTCTGTTCAAATTTCCTTCCATGTTGGTTGGTTTTATATTAATCGCGTGAAATGGAGGGACCTCGGATACCTGGTCGCGAACGTATCGGATATCATTATGCACCCGACTCAGTCGGGAAAGACAACTTGAGCTTGAACAGCCATTCCTGTAATGGCAATCGCCACGGGGATCGTGTCGTCATGAGGGAGGGCTGTATTGATAAAGTTGTCCGGTAGCTTGTCGCGCTTCTCCATCACCACCAATTGTTCTTTTCGTATGAGCGTTCGAAGTATTTGCAGCTTGGACCGGCCTTCTATCAGAATGAAGAGATGCATTTGTAAGGAAGTGGAAGAATGATTCAGAATCGTACATATAGTTCCTTGGTTTTATATATACGACGACGCGACGGCCAAATAAGTCGTCCCTAGAGTAAAATGACAAGAAACAACTTTATTATATAAAATTTAAAAATTTGAGAATTCCCTTATCAAAAGCATGTTCATAAGTACCACTCACGGGTGTACACCCTATCTTCTGGTTGAAAAATTTCAGACTCATGCTCCCAAGCAAACTTTCAAGTTTATTGCTCAGAATGTTGCTCTACGCAGTGAGAAGTAGTTTCAAACTCAATTCGAATAGACAGACGACAGTGATAAGAACATCGCGTACTCTAGTACTCATCAATGCTGTCAGTCGCATTTTCTGACTGTGGAGTCTCATTGTTTTCTGTTTTTGGCATAGCCAGGGAGCTCGGGTTAGCAAAGGACAAGACCTTCGGTAAACCTCTGGCCTTGTAATTTTGTCTGCTCGTAGCATGGTATTGATCGAGTTGGTGCGCATATACTTATATCCCTCCACTCAGCTCCATATCCTGAAGATTTCTTCTATAGACCATCTGAAGCTTTGCGGGACGGTTAACGTATCCCCGATAAAGCAGCTTATTTTCCATATTTCCAACACTTTTTTCCGACTGGACTCTCTCTTCCAAAAGAATTACTCCACGATTTCGCAGACTTGTACGATTATGTTCTCTGCTCACTCCGAACTCTGATTACTTGTCACTAAGGTTCCACCCAACAAACTTCAACTACAATTCGGGCTCAGGTACTCAGCGCTTATTTTGGGCACCTTGCCCCACTTGAAAATCTTTCATGTGGAGCCTGGATAAGGTTGTAGCAAAGGCCAAAGAATCTGAGTAGCATATACGGCCTGATGCAGAAGTATGGTAATATAACATCCGGAAGTACTTTTTTTACCAATCGCTTGAGGTTTCTTCCATAATTTTTCTCTTTATTCGACATTTTCTCATGGTTGAAGTTTCACTGACGAACAGCAGAACCAGATACTAAGCCCAATGTACCGGTCTCCTCCTCCGCTGTATTCTCTAGTAGCTGCCGGTGTGATCTGTTAGATCTTTGATTCTGAGATGCTGCAATTATAATGATGAATAGTGGATAAATGGCCTAATTTGATATTGTAAAAAACCATTAAAATTGCAGCAGGTTTAGGTTGAACTTACAGATATTATTGGCATGCCCGAAGCAAAAGCTTGGTATACTACGCTTTCCCTACCATTCAGCAGGGTCAATACCATAAATATAGTCTGTCATTTTATATCAATATGTATTGACACATATTCGAAATCCAAAAGATTTACCCAAATAATTGCATAAACCAAACCTGACTGGATTAGAAGTGACAGAAATTTCTGTACTTTGAGTGCAGAAATATGAGTTTTATCAGTCGAAAATTTCCCCATATTTCTATAATGCCATCTACGATTCTACAGGTTAGGAGTGGTAGTACTGTTTCGTAATACGACTTACATCATTTTATATATGATTACTGATGTTGCTCCCAAATTCGTAACAAGCAGGGGAACCACCATTAATAAAATTTTTGTTTTTGCACCGAAATTTACCGGGTCCCGGAGAAGTTTTTGAGCTGTCAGTCCCATGTCCAGAAAGATCCCGACTGATCAGGTATTAGAAACATGACATGGTAAAATATTGGCCCATTGACTTACTACATGAGAGGATCATGCATATACACATTGCAAGTTTAAGAAGAGGATTACTTGGGCATAATATCCATGCTCTCCAGATGACAATCCCATCACTCAAAAGATACTAGAAATTATAATGATTAGTACCACGGTGACGATAAGAAACTGACACATTACATTCAGTCTCATCATTATGTTCCAGGCAATTATTAAATTATAATAATGTTTGGGATTAGGGGGGTTTGATTGTAATAGAGACAAGGAAGAAAAGTTGGAGATTATGTTAAGCACCACAGAAGTTGCGCTGAGAACTAGAGCGAGGATAATAACTGTGAACAATCTCGCTTGCGCTTTTGATAGAGATAATTTTCCCGTCCTAGTGGATTATAGTCATGTAGCCATGCAAAAGTAAAGACTGAAGCCTAAAACCCACAAAAATATTAATATAGTTGATATGAACAGTGTGCAATAAACTCCAAAAAACAAAAAGCTAACTGCTGTCCGGACTATTCCAGACGTTAGATTAAAGGTATCCAAATCTGAGAGGGGCAATGATTCTGTGGTTCTTGGAGGCATGGTTCTCAAAAATCCACTGTGCCCAGCACACCCGGTTTTAAATGTCCTCATGGAAACCTTGGACAGGCAGTGAAATGAAGTTAAACTAGACACTTATCATGATATATCAAAATTATGATACCCACTGTACCGCCAGTGCATCAATCTGTTTTGAATTTAGCTATAAGATCTTTTTGCGGTGGAATATAGTCCCATCCCATTTTCCCAGACGCCTGTTCTCAATCAACTGAAACCTAAAAATCGTCGCGGCTTGCGTCCACGACAATCTGCTCTGCTAAGCCTCTAATTAATGTTGCTGCTTATATTGACACCTATGTAAAAAATGCTGCCATACTATTCTTTCTTGCCAACAGGGTAAATCAATCAACAGCTCCCGACAGTAGTGCAGACTCAAATGGTGCATTTCATATTTGGATTTTGTTTCATAACATTTATATGTAGATTTCCGTTGACATGTCTTGGATGTCATCCATCGGAACTTCATAGAATCAACGTCACAATTGAAGATACCATACGCTTCAGCGAGATGAGATTCAAACATCTGTTACATATCTGGGAATACCGGTACGTAGTGTAAGATACAAAGGCCTAGTATCTTGAACCTATTTTCAGAAGCAAACAGAGATTTTGGCTCACCCAGGTGATCGATCCTTTTGTGTCTTACTCAAACTGAGCTCAATTACATAGATCAGCTTTTCTTCCATATGAGTGGTATGAGATTGACAGGCTTCTTTCAGTCGCAGCCATCATGATGGAAATAGCCCAGCTCACCTACGTTCGACTGTTGATCGAACAAAACATAATTTTTGTAGTAATAGGGCCGATACAATAAAATATAGACCCGTCAACGTAAGTAGGAGAGTCAACGCTTATGGCTGCTGCTCGAGGGAGTTAACGACCAATCAATTATTGCTTTTTTTACACACAACTATGCCTACTAATGAGTAGTACTGACATTGCCCGAGGGAGTTGATAACCGATCAATTTTTACACACAGCTATGCCCAATATCATGTTGAATACCTTGAATGCATTACAGGGCCCGAGTGCATCAAACGTAGCGAGCCTCTGGCTGGTCCATCATTAGTTATCCAATACTTACAAAGTTCATCTCTGTTGCTTATTCAAGTTGTATAGATGTTATTAGCTGGGGTGACTGGAAACCTGTATTGTGTGACCCCCTGGCTAAATCATCACGTTGTGGCATATAGAGGATGTTCACATCATTTCGAGCTCGAATCTCCCCACGGACATTCTTTTCTTTGCTCACTGTTGAATCAATTCTCCTACAGAATACGTTTGATTAAGTACTTGAGATAGACCTTCCCGTACAAGATGGACAGTTTTATTACATGTGAGTGGAATTTCCCAAAATTTTGGATTCAAGCGGAACGTCTTTGTGTACACAGACCATCGAATCGATCATAGGTTGTCGTTTTTGATCACTGTAGCGAGCATCGCAGATATCTCTGTTCCGCTCGACCTTTTTCAGTATAATCTCATTTGTGTTCCATTCTACTCCATGTTGAATATCATCTCTTGTTACGTTTATAGAAATACAAAGCTCGGTAGGATAAGAGAACCTTATGCCACGGGATCCGAAGCAAAATTAAATCGCGGAAACTCGCGTTATTTTTAGTTGCCGCACACTCTTATGTCATTTTTTGACCTCCGCAACGCACTTTCAGCGTGACATGTAACATGTCAAAATCGCAACTCCAGCTCATCCGCAAACTTGTTCAGGTAGCGAACTTTTTTAACTCATGGCATATGTCTAACTCGGGAGCGTATATGCCAGACACATGCAATTTTCCTTACATAATACATAACAACATTTTCCATACTCGGGCATGTGTCTACCCAGTTTTTTGCAGGTTTGTGAGTGATATTGTCTCTTTTGCTTAGCTAAATACTATGACATCTTCATGTGATGCAGTAGGTAGTGTTCCTGTCTACCTTACAGTTATTATGATTTATAATAGTCATATGCATGTAAGAAATTGAAGATTTGGCACCATCTTAATGATTATCATTAAATCATTAGAGACCTTGCGCTTAGCCAACCGTAGCCAACCGTCGCCAACCGTTGCGCAGATTTGAATTGAAAATTGACGTCATATTCAGCCAAATCTGCGCATCAGCCTGCTGCACAACGGTTGGCTCTGCGCAAGGTCTCTATTATTTAACAATAGCTTTGTGGGCATGAGATAATGGTTGACTATTATAATTTAAGTAGACTGTCTCTAGGTCAATGTGCAAAGTATGTCAGAAGAACTTTCTTTATTCTTTTTTAACTATACTCACAAGCTTCAAATAATTAGACATCTTGGTCGTCTACAAGACAAGGATACATACAAAATACATAGCTACTACACAAGAGAGGATTCATTACTTAATCAGGTATCACTTATGTGCATGACATACTTAATAAAGTAAAGGACCCCTTCTTTTTTAGTAGCTATGTATCCTTTTCTTACAGACTATAGCTACCAAGCTGTCTGAGTTTGTGAGTACATCGCTAAAAAAAATATAGGAAGTTCTTCTGTATTTTGCACATTGACTCCCAGAGACATAGTCCACATAAATATAATAATCAACCATTATCTCATGCCCGCAAAACTATTGTGAAGTAATGATTTAATGGCAGTCATTAAGATAGTGCCAAATCTGTTTTTCTTACATGCATACCGCTATTATAAATTTATGATCATAATAATTGTGAGGTAGACAGGAGCAGTATCTACCGCATCATATGAAGACCTTCATAGTATGTAGCTAAGCAAAACAGACACTACTTAATATCACTCACAAGCCTTTGTAGACATATGCCAGAGGTATGGAAAAATGTTGCTATGTAAGGGAAATGGCATATGTCTGGCATATACAGTCCTGATTTGGACATATGCCATGTATTAACATATACCATGAGCCAAAAAAGTTTGCTACCTGAACAAGTTTGTGAATGAGCTAGAGTAAAAATAACGGCAAGTTTCCACGATTTGATTTTGCTTCGGATCCCGTAGCATAAACTGGACTCTCCAAAAGAATTGCTTCACGATTTCACAGACTTTTACGATTATGTTTTCCGCTCACTCCTAACTCTGATTACTTGCCATTAAGGTCCCACCTGACAGACTTCAAGTACGATTCGAGTGCCTGAAGCGCTTATTTTGGGCACCTTATTCCACTTAAAGATCTTTCATGTGGAGCCCAGATGAGGTTGTAGCAAAGGCCAAAGAATCCCAGTAGCAGTACGGCCTGGTGCAGCAGTATAGTAATATAACCATCTGGAAGTACTGGTGATACTTTTTTTTACCAATCACTTGAGGTTTCTTTTATAATTTTTTCTCTTTATTCGACATTTTCTCATGGTTTAAGTTTTACTGACGAATAGCAGAACCAGATACTAAGCCCAATGTACCAGTCTCCTCCTCCTCCTCTGTACTTTCTGGTTGCTGATGTGATCTGTAAGATCTTTGATTCTGAGATGCTGCAATTATAATGATGAAGAGTGGATAAATAGCCTATTGTGATATTATAAAAAACCATTAGAATTGCAGTAGGTTTAGGTTGAACCTACAGATATTAGTGGCATGCCCGAAGCAAAAGTTTGGTATACTACGCTTTTCCTGCCATTTAGCAGGGTCAATACCATATATATAGTCTGTTACTTTATATCAATATATATTGACACATATTCGAAATCCAAAAGATTTACCCAAATAATTGCATAAACCAAACCTGACTGGATTAGAAGTGACAGAAATTTCTGTACTTTGACTGCAGAAATATGAGTTTTATCAGTCAAAAACTTTCCCTTATTTCTGTAATGCCATCTACGATTCTGCAGGTTAGAAGTGCTGGTACTATTTCTCATAATACGACTTACATCATTTTATATATGATTACTGATGTTGCTCCCAAATTCGTAACAAGCAGGGGAACCACCATGAATAAAATTTTTGTTTGTGCACCGAAATTTTCTGGGTTCCGGAGAAATTTTTTAGCTGTCAATCCCGTGTCCAGAAAGGTCCCAACTATTCAAGTATTCAGGTATTAGAAACACGACATGACTTGATACTGGCCCATTGACTTACTGCATGAGAGGATCATGCATATACCCATTGCAAGTTTAACAAGAGAATTGCTTGGGCATAATATCCATGCTCTCCAGATGACAATCCCATCACTCAAAAGATACTAGAAATTATAATGATTAGTACCACGGTGACGATAAGAAACTGACACATTACATTTAGTCTATTCATTATGGTCGTGGCAATTACTACATTATAATGTTTGCGATTAGGGGGATCTAATTGTAATAGAGAGAATGGAGGAAGGTTGGAGATCATGTTGAGCACCAGAGAAGTTGTGCTGAGAAATAGAGTGAGGATAGTAACTGCAAGCGATCCCACTTGCACTTTTGATAGAGATAATTTTCCCGTCCTAGTGGATTATAGTCATGTAGCCATGCAAAAGTAAAGACTGAAGCATGAAACCTACATAAATATTAATATAGTTGCTATGAAAAGTGTGCAATAAACTCCAAAAAACAAAAAGCCAACTGCTGTCTGGAATATTCCAAACGTTAGATTAAAGATATCAAAATCTGAGAGGGGTGATTCTGTGGCTCTTGAAGGCATGGTTCTGAAAAGTCCAGTGTGCCCAGCACACCCGGTTTTAAATGTCCTCGTGGAAACCTTGGACAGGCGGTGAAATGTTACACTAGACACTTATCATGATATGGTGTCCACTGCACTGCCAGTCTATCCCGACATCAATCTGTCGTTTTAAATTTAGCTATGAAATACGATCTTTTGCGGTGGAATATAGTCCCAAACCATTTTTCAAGACTCTTGTTCTCAATCAGCTGAAACCCAAAAATCGTCGCGTCTTGCATCCACGACAATCTGCTCTGCTAAGCCTCTAATCAATGTTGCTGCTTATATTGGCACCTATGTATAAAATGCCGCTATGCTATTTCCTTCTTGCTAAAAGAGCAAATCAATCAACGGCTCCCGACAGCGACTCAAATGCATATTTGAATTCTGTTTCTTAACACTTGTACGTAGATTTCCATTGACATGTCTTGGATGGCATCCATCGGAGCTTCGTAGATCCAACGCCGCAATCGAAAACACCATGCGTTTCAGCGAGACGAGATTCAAATATCTGTTATATATCTGGGAACACATAGCGTAAGATACAAGGGCCTGGCATCTTGAACCTATTTTCAGAAGCAAACAGAGATTCTGACTCACCTAGGCGCTTTACTCATCAAACTGAGCCTAATTACATAAATCAGCTTCTCTTTCATATGAACGGTATGAGGTTAACAGGCTTCTTTCAATCGCGCCCATCATAATGGAAAGGGCCCAGCTCACCTAAGTTGGACTTTTGGTCGAATAAAACATAATTTCCGTAGTGATAGGGCCGATACAATAAGATAGACCCGTCAACATAGGCAGGAGAGTCAGCGTTATGGTTGCTACTTGAGGGAGTCAACTATCGATCAATTTTTGCTTTTTTTACACATAACTATGCCTACTAATATGATATATATTGAGTAGTACTGGCACTGCCTGAGGGAGTTGATAACCAATCAATTTGTACACACAGCTATGCCTAATATCATGTTAAATACCTCTAATGCATTACAGCACCCGAGTACATGAAATAGAAGTGGGCCATCGCTGCGCATGGCAGGTATTAGGCCGGTAGTTTCGGTTCATCAATCTAAGAACAACATTCATTTCTAATCAGCTTTTACATATAGGATGATACCAGCCTTTTTTGATTCAAACTACACTCAGAGGGAGGTTGCGATGTTGTTTGTTGGATACTTCATTGAGGGCGTCGTGCAGTGTCACGAAATGCCAGCAGGTAATAGTATGAGAACGTGATGGATTCCTAATGGAGATAACATTGGGAATGGGCACAGCCACAGCGCGAGAGTAGTTAAGTAAGAACGAGTCCTCATAAATTCGGCCTCGTAATCAAACGTAGCGAGCCTCTGGCTAGTCCCGCATTAGATTTATCCAATACTTACAAAAAAGTTCATCTCTGTTGCTTATTCAAGTTGTATAGGTGTTGTTATAATTAGCACTGTTGACTAGAGACCCGTATTGTGTGACCCCCTGTCAATCAGTGGTTAAACACGTTGTGGCATATAGAGGATGTTCATATCACTTCAACTGTGAAGCTGGGAGCTCGAATTTCCCCACGGACATTCTTTTCTTTTTTCACTGTTCTTTTGTAAATTTTTGATCAATTTTCCTACAGAATACGTTTGATTAAGTACTTGGGATAGACCTTCCCGTACTGACAAGGTCCTTATCTCAAAAAGCAGAGTTTTATTACAGGTGAGCCGAGTTACCCCAACTTTTTGATTCAAGCGGTATTTACACGAACCATCGAATCGATCATAGGTTGTCGATCACTGTAGCGCGCATTTCTGTTCCACTCGACCTGTTTCAGTATAACCTCATCTGTGTTCCATTCTACACCGTGTTGAATGTCATCTCCTGTTACGTTTATAGAAATACAAAGCTCGGTAAGATAAGGGAGCCTAACATTATATCTGACGCTGTTGAACTATCAGAAAATCAATTTCATCAGAGTACTCAGCAGCACTGTGTCATAGTACGATGTTCTGTAGTTTAAATTTTCCAGTCTGTTCAAATTTCCACTTGAATACAACCGTTCCTGTAAGTAATGGCAATCGCCATGGAGGATCATGTCGTCACGAGGGAGGCCTGTTTTGATAAAGTTGTCAGGTAGCTTGTCACACTTCTCCATCACCACCATTGTTCTTTATGAGCGCTCGAAGTACTTGCAGCTTGGACCGGCTTTATCTGAATGAAGAGATGCATTTGTAAGATCAAGCAGAGCGAGGAAGACCCACAGAAGAAAGTGTAGACCAAACATAGGTCTCAACAAAGGTAGGAAGTGGAAGAATGATTCAGAATCGTACATATAGTTTTTTTGGTACATACGACGACGCGACGGCCGAATAAGCCGTCCCTGGAGCAAAATGACAAGAATCAACTTTATTACATATAAAATTCAAAAATTTCACTTATCAGAAGCATGTCCATAAGTACTACTTACAGATGTACACCCTATCTTCTGGTTAAAAAAGTTCAGACCCATGTTCTCAAGGCAAACTTTCACGTTTAATTGCTCAGAATATAGCCCTACGCATTGAGAAGTAGTTTCAAACTTAATTTCAATAGACAGCCGACAGTGATAAAAATAACGTGTACTCTAGTACTCAATGTCGTCAGCCGCATCTTCTGATCGTAGGTAGGTAGGTAGGTAGGTAAACCCAGCACTAGGACCCATTGAGGATTCCACTGGGGGCCCACACCACTCACATCGTCATATATGTGAGCCGTGGATGCACAGCCAACATGCTGTTGTGATCACTACATACTGAGTAATGTCTCGCGACATATCAACTGAACACGAAATAACAGAAACCGTAGAGGCTTATTGTTTCCTATTTTAGCATAACCGGTGACCTCGGGTTAGTAAAGGACGAGATCTTCGGTAAACTTCCGGCCTCGTAATTTGATCTGCTCGTAGCATAGTATCAATATCTGAAAGTATCCCCAACAAAGCAGCTTATTTTTCATTATTTCCGTGACTTCTTTCCAACTGAACTCTCCCTTCCAAAAAAACTGCTCCACGATCTCGCAGACCTGTACGGCTTCAACTACGATTCGGGCTCAGGCACTCAGCACTTATTTTGGGCATCTCCACTCAAAGATCTTTCATGTGGAATCTGGATAAGGTTGTAGAAAAAGCCAAAGAATCTGAGTAGCGGATACGGCCTGATGCAGCAGTTTGGTCATATAACATCTGGAAGTACTGGTAATACTTCTTTTTACCAATCACTTGAGGTTTCTTTCATAATTTTTCTCTTTTCGACATTTTCTCATGGTTTAAGTTTTACTGACAGATAGCAGAGCCAGATACTAAGCCCAATGTACCAGTCTCTTCTGCCTCTGTACCTTCTAGCTGCCGGTGTGATCTGTTAGATCTTTGATTCTGAGATGCTGCAATTATAATGATGAAGAGTGGATAAAAAGCCTATTGTGATATTGTGAAAAACCATTGCAGTAGGTTTAGGCTGAACTTACTGATATTATTGGCATGCTCGAAGCAAAAGTTTGGTATACTAGGCTTTTTTTACCATTCAGCAGGGTCAACACCATATATATAGTCTGTTATTTTATATCAATATATATTGACGCATATTAGAAATTCAAAAGATTTACCCAAATAATTGCATAAACCAAACCTGACTGGATTAAAAGTGACAGAAATTTCTGTACTTTGAGTGCAGAAATATGAGTTTTATCAGTCGAAAACTTTCCCATGTGTTTATAATGCCATCTAAAATTCTGCAGGTTAGAAGTGCTAGTACTATTTTTCATAACACGACTTACATCATTTTATATACAATTACTGATGTTGCTGCCAAATTCGTAACAAGCAGGGGAACCACCATAAATAAAAATAAAAATTTTGTTTTTGCATCGGAATTTTCCGGGTTCCGGAGATATTTTTGAACTGTCAGTCCCATGTCTAGAAAGATCCCGACTATTAAGATACTATTAGAAACATGACAGGGTAAAATATTGGCCCATTGACTTACTGCATGAGAGGATCATACATATACACATTGCAAGTTTAACAAGAGGATTACCTGGGCATAATATCCATGCCCTGTAGATGACAATCCCATCACTCAAAAGATACTAGAAATTATAATGGTTAGTACCACGGTGACGATAAGAAGCTGACACATTACATTCAGTCTATCCATTATGCTCGTGGCAATATTAATATTAAAGTAGTTAAATTGCAATACGTAGGAAGGTTGAAGGTTGGAGATTAATTTGAGCACCAGAGAAGTTGTGCTGAGAAATAGAGCGAGAATAGTAACTGTAAACAATCCCACTTGCGCTTTTGATAGGGATAATTTTCCCGTCCTAGTGGATTATAGTCATGTAGCCATGCAATGAAGACTGAAATATAAAACCCACATAAATATCAATATAGTTGCCATGAACAGTGTGCAATAAACTCCAAAAAATAAAAAGCTAACTGCTGTCTGGAGTATTCCAACCTTTAGAGTAAAGATATCAGTACCAGAGAGGGGTGATTCTGTGGCTCTTGCAGGCATGGTTCTCAAAAGGCCAGTGTGCTCAGCACACCCGGTTTTAAATGTCCTCGTGGAAACCTTGGACAGGCAGTGAAATGAAATTAAACTACACTGATCATGATACATATATCAGATGTAAATCATGATACCCACGGCACTGCCATTCCATATCTGTTAAATTTAGCTATGAAATATGATCTTTTTGCGGTGGAATATAGTCTCAAATCATTTTTCAAGACTCTTGTTCTCAATCAACTGAAAACTAAAAATCGTCACGTCTAGTGCGTCCACGACAATCTGCTCTGCCAAGCCTCTAATCAATGTTGCTGCTTGTATTAGCACTGATGCATGATGTATAACTGCCGCCGTGCTATTTCCTTTTTGCCAAAAGGGTAAATCGATTAACGGCTCCCGATAGTGCATTTCATATCTTGATTCAGTTTCATAACACTTATACGTAGATTTCCATTGACACGTCTTGAATCGCATCCATCAGAACTCCGTAGGTCCAACGCCACAATTGAGAATATCAAGCGTTTCGGTGAGATAAGATTCAAATATCTGTTATATTTGGGAGTACCTAGCGTAAGATACAAGGGCCTGGCATCTATTTTCAGAAGCAAACAGATTCTGGCTCACCTAGGCGCTTTACTCATCAAACTGAGCCTAATTACATAGATCGGATTCTCTTTCATATGAACAGTATGAGGTTGACAGGCTTCTTTCAATCGCGCCCATCATAATGGAAAGGGCACAGCTCACCTGGGTTGGACTGTTGGTCGAATAAAACATAATTTTTCTAGTAATAGGGCCAATACAATGAAATATAGACCTGTCAACATAAGCAGGAGAGTCGATGCTATGGCTGGTTGAGGGAGATCAATTTTTGCTTTTTTTTTTACACATACCTATGCCTACTAATATGATATTGAGTAGTACTGACACTGCCCGGTGGAGTTGATGACCGATCAATTTTTACACACAACCATGCCTAATATCATGCTGAATACCTCTAGTGCATTACAGGACCCGAGTGCATCAAACGTAACGAGCCTCTGGCTAGTCCAGCATTAGATTTATCCAATACTTACAAATAAGATCATCTCTGTTGCTCATTCGAGTTGTATAGACGTTATTAATTATAATTAGCACTGGTGACTGGAGACCTGTATTGTGTGACCCCCTCTCGATTAGTGGTTAAACACGTTGTGGCATATAAAGGTCGTTCATATCATTTCAACTGTCACGGTGAGAGCTCGAATCTCCCCACGGACATTCTTTTCTTCGTTCATTGTTTCCTTGTAAATTTTTGGATCAATTTTCCTACAGAATACATTTGATCAAGTGCTTAGGATAGACCTTCCTGTACTGGCAAGGTCCTAATGGACGTGTGAGACAAACTTTTTGATTCAAGCGAAACATTTCTTTGTTTACACAAACCATCGAATCGATCACTGTAGGTTGTCGATCACTGTACTAGCGGGCATCGCGGTTTTCTCTGTTCCATTCGACCTGTTTCAGTATATAACCTCATCTGTTCCATTCTACGCCGTGTTCATGAATTTCATCTCTTGTTACGTTTATAGAAATACAAAGCTCGGTAGGATAAGGGAGCCTAACATTACATCTGGCGCTGTTGAACTATCAGAAATTCGATTTCATCAGAGTGTTTAACCAGTCAGCAGCGCTGTATCATAGTACGATATCCTGTAATTTAAAATTTCCAGTCTATGTTCAAACTTCCATATTGGTTGGTTTTATATGGAGGGACTCCGACCGCGGACATATCGGATTACTATCTGTCGGACGTGTCCTAGCAACTCGCCGGGTGCGCTACGTGCGGCTGGATACGAGACTAATTGCGAGTTGAAACTAGTACATACGGACTGTTCCGGCTGTTCATCTCTAGACTTTCCGTTTTCCGGTTAATGTCCTCCGTTTGCTTTTCGAATTACCGGATTGAGGCATGCAAGAACTTCAAGTTGTCTTTCTGGAACGAGACTGAGTCGGGTGCATCAACTGAGAGCCGGCTCGACTCGCAAGCATAGGTACATATGTAGAACTTTACTGAACTTCCACGTAAAATTTACGGTCAAAAGAATGTAGGTATATCTATAGAATAAGTTCAATAATGTAAATTCTAGAACTAAAAACCACAAAAAGTGGGAGTTGAACAGTTACGATAATGGTAAAAAACGATAGCATGCCAGTGGAGAGTGGTAGAGTAGCAGTCTGCGGATAGTCTGTCAAGATGAATAAGTATGGAAGAAAAATGCATGGACATAGTAAAGTATACGTAGAGGAAGAATTTTATGGTGAAAGGACACATGCGTGGTTACAGCGGAAACGAGCAAAGGGGATTGACGAAGAACATGAAGTTAGAAAGGTGGCATCGATGAAAATTTTTGTGGGGGAATCGAGAATGGAGCAAGTCTTTGGTTGGTTATGGAACAAGAAAAGACGATGAGGTAAGAGGTAGAATGACGAATGATGAGGTATTGAGAAAAGGATCTCAAACTCTACTGAGTCCTAAGCATACCCCGGAGTTGGGAAAGTCAATGAAGCCGGTCAAGCATAGTAGAAGAGGACACAAAGAAAAATTTGCAGTAGGAATTAGAAGGGAATGAATAAAAGGATCTATAGGGTATAAGAGCTGTATACATCGAAAGCGAAAGCGAAAACAAGTGACTGATGAAAAAAAAACATATTTTGTTGGGGTAAAGGACAGCGTCTCGTGACAAACTTGGTCAGTGGTATGGAAGATGAAAGATGGGAGGTAAAAAGGGCACAGAAAAGACAGGAGCGTTAAGAGACCGTCAACTACCCTGGTCTCAACCACGTAAGAGGCACACCGAACGAGCTGTGCATAGAGAAAGAGAGAAAAGAGTCTTCGACGGATTGAGTACAGTCCAAGAAAGATGGATTAAACAGTAGCGAAACAGACTCCAGAGCAGTGGCGAAACGACCAGCAAAAGTTTGAAAAAAAGAAAGCAACGAGCCATACGTATCCCTCCTTCTCATTCCCCCAACTCAATCCCCCCAACTGACAGAAACAGGACCTGCATCCTCGAAAGACAACTCGAACCCTAACGATTTCCGTCGTCGCGGCTCGCTTTCTTCAGAAGAGATCGGGGACGACGGCGGTGGTTGAGGTGGGTTGGACGATATGCTTATGCCTTTCGTAGGTGTCGTCATCATCGTCGTCGTGGAGGTCGTTGTCGTTGTCATGGGAGGCACCGATGATGCAGAGGGTGTTGTTATCGAGGGTATGGAGTTGGAAGGTGCGAGCGAGGTAGATAGGGATTCGGGTATGGGAGTTGGGATTTGGATGTAGGTTTCTGGATCTGAGTAAAGGTGGGAATTGCGGGTGGTGTTGGTCATAGAAGATAATGAAGGGACGAGGGGTTTTGGACGTGGTGTTGCCTGTGTTTGGTATGATTAGCATGTTGCATAATGAACGAGAGGAGAGGAAGGGGGAGAAAATGAATTTTGATTTGGAAAATTTTTTCCTTACCTCGGCACTGGAACCTTCGCCATCTCTACCCACACCTCCTCCTCCTGTTTTGGTACCGAAACCGCCTTCAGGAATGATCAACGTCGGTACTAATCCACCTGCGCTTCTGCTTCTACTACTCCCGAGTCTATCACCATCACCGGAGTTGGATGTTCCGGCGTCTATAGAGACAGAAGCGGCTCCTCCTCCAGAAGTCGATGATGGAGATGCGGATGTGTCTGTTCCGGCTTTGACACGAGCACGACCTCGACGGACAGTGCTACTCGTCGTCGGAGCGGATGTTGTGTTTGAAGACGAAGAGGTGGAAGAAGAGCCTCCAGCTGGACGGGACGAACTAGGGTGGTGATCTCCTGAGGCAGAGATAGAGACAGAGGTAGAAGCAGAGGCAGAGGCAGCGGGAACAGTGGATCCTCCTCCTCCTCCTGAAACAAGTCCTTTCCGCCCCTCTGTCTGCCATTCGTCACGCGTTCGTGAAGTTGAGCTTCCTCTGTCTCGAGAGCTAGAGGAAGCGTACCGCGAGGAGTCTTCTCGTCGTGTGAGACTACCACTACCGTTTCTGTGGACACTACCGCCTCTGCTGAGACTGGTGTTTAGACTGAAGTTTAAACTCGTGTTGTTGTGGTGACTGGGAGCGGAGGGACGTCGGGAGGAGAGAGCGTCTGGGTGATGATGCAAAGACAAAGTGGACGTGGAAGCGGAAGCGGAATATACTTGGTTGAGTTGGGAATGTGAATGGTTCCGTTGGGGTGGTGGTGTTGTTGTCGTCGTCGGATGTGGGCTTGAGTTGTTACTGTGGGATGAATGATCGCTGGCACTCCCTTTTGAGACTCTGGCCACGCTGAGTTCTCTGGTCGAGCCTGTAGTGGGTAAGCCTTCCAATCCCAAATGATGAGTGTTGCGAAGGGTTTCGGTCTGGACTTGAATATCGGAGGTAGTGGGAGCGAGTGGAGTAGGGTGATGGGGGATGAAAGAACCATAGTACGAATGAGAGTGGCCGAGATGGTTGTTGTTGTTGTTAGAAACGGAACGGTCGCGAGCGAGCGAGACGTCTCTTGAGCGGGAATTCGAGTGGGATTGGGAGGAAGAAGAAGAGTAGTCGCGGTAATAACGATGGATATTGACCATTTTGCTATATTATTGAATTATAGCTCCAGCAAAGCCCGTATCGTTTTGAAAAATCTGCATACCTTTCCTTTGATCTAACAATCCCGTCCAGTCTCTCCCTCAACCTTCTACTCCTCTCCCTCATCCGTTCCACTTCTTCCCTATCACGACCCGGTCCGACACGTAGAGTTTCCTCTTCTTCCTGCTCTGGTACTTGGACATCGATTTCAGCTTGAGGACCGAGCAAACGGGATTCTTCATCATCGACCACTTGGACGCGGCGGGGTTTTCGTTTTCGGGGCGAGCAACAGCAAGAGAACATGGTTTGGTTTAGGTCGGGAAGAAAAGAGGATGGAAAAAAAGGAAAGATAAGAGTAGAGAGGGCTTTATGATCCGAAAGAAGCAAAAAACATGCCAGAGCAACGTACACCCAACGCGTGGTCCAAGTCAATGAACCCCAATTATATCAAAAAAAAAATATTCAGGGGAAAACGTGGTCGAAGGACAAATTTTTTGCGGGCGCTTAAGGTAGCTTGCTTATGTCAGGCTGGAATGACAAAATGCTGTGCTTGAACAACGCACTACAAGAAAAGGCTGTATCGTTTCTAGAATCTACTTTTGACGGTAAGATGGGAAGTTCAGCGCTCAGTGCACACAGGTCATCTTGTAAAGATAATAATATTCCTAACGTATATTTGCCAAACACAAAGAAACCATTTATGTATCAAAATTGACCGGTGGGCGTTGTCAGTCCAACACCAATCTCCAACAGAACGGTGACCCAAAATGCTCGATAGAACACTTCCAGCCCGCCTCTTGCTTGACGCGGATAAAAAAGTTGTAGAGAGAGGTAGAATGATCCAACTCATCTCGGAATCTTTGTTAAAGAAAATATTATTTTTTTTCATCAGAAAAACTGCGGAATCAAAAACAACAAGCTTATCACATCTACATCAAGGCTGTATACTTTGAGATCCAGTTTGGCCGCTTGTTTTTCTGAGAAATTACAGTGATATCTGTCACATATCTATCATGTATTCTCCTGTGAGCCTATACAAGAATTACAGGATTTTTTTCCCTTCTGTATTTCCTTTTGGAATGCAAACATATTGCAGAGATAATTATTGTCACCGATTGTATTTGTATATCTTGAAGATATACAGTCCATACAGAGTGCCAAAACAAAACTGGAAGTTGCTCTGTACTGTACCATTTCGAAGTACTTAATGTTCATCAATGATTCAATTTAGTAAAATTTGTCAAAAATAAATCCAAAACAAATCTGAAAACTCAAAAAAAAATTAAAACCGGCCTTGGAATTTTTGGGTTGTGACTGTGACTGAAGATTATTTCGAAATGGTACAGTATTACGAGACCGAATTCATGAGGACTCGTTGTTACAGTTTTACTAGACCCCTATTTCATTTCTTTACATACACAAACATTTGTTCCACTTACATGCCTTTCCCTCATATTCCTCTATTTATGGACACATCACCACTTCCTCCTTATCCCCATGTTTTTTCAAACACCTCATGATTTCCTTATAACATGTGTTCCACACATGTTTACCACTCTTTTCTTGTCTCTTTACCTCATGGACACTTGATTCATTTAACACATGTAGCACATGAGGAAGTATGTATTTAAGCTAGCTAAAGCCGAGCATTTATTCTTCAGCTCGACCTTCCCAATCTATACCTTTTAGCCTTAATACAAGGATTCTTTGAGATCCTTCTTCTAAGACTTCTCAAACCTTTACTACCAGTAAAGGCTCGTCGAACTCACTGGACTCTTGACTTTTGTTTCTGTAACAAGGTCAAACTCAAACCTTGGAACCTAGAACCTTTGCCTTTGTGAGAAAGGCCTTCTGAACTCTATCTAGAACTTTTGTCTTTGTGACAAGGTTCTTCAAACTTTATCCAGAACCCACGACCTCAGCGTTGATTCCTTGAAGTATGGCTTCAGTCGTAACACTTGTCCTTACTGATCTTTGGTTGGTTGGCTGGTTGTGGGCACTGGGCAAACCCATTTGGTATGTTATGTCATGCTGATATTGCTGTACCATACAGCTTGTACCTGACTGGCACGTGGAATCAGTTTTACGGCCTCGTATCTGCTGTGCAAAGCGATGGCCCTATTCATTCATTTCATTCTGTAATGGTTGTAGAAATACATACTGGAATGTTCAAGATATTTCCTGTGTATTTCTACTGTATTGTGGAGGATTTACAATGATTTACACTCAGTGCAAGGTAATGTAACTTTTCTGAAACCTGTTGCAGTCTACCCCTTGGTTTTGACCCCATCATTGTCTGTAAGAACCTTTACCCTCCTTGGCTTTTGCAATGGATTGAACTGGTTAGTATTCTTTCTTGAGTGTAGTGCCAGATAAGGCTCTGTCTGTCCACGATTTGTCTGATAGCAGCTACAGTAAATGTGCTACCTCCTACAACTCTTTGCTATAGAAAAGTCCAAGGTTTTGCATGTATCAAGCCTTGGATGATGATGGAGTCATCAGTGTGGTAATATGTCTCTTTATGCTGATGATATCTCTTGTCTTGATTATCTGGTGAATGCATTACGAGGCCCTTTAGGGACTCGTCCTTACTAACTCTAGCTTGTTGGAAACCACTACTCTAACGTTAGAGTAGTGGTTTCCAACATAAAGTTAACCCGGCGCCTGAGTGCTGGAGCCCCCGAGGCCGTTGGTTCAACCACCGCCAGAGGCAGAGGCAGAGGCATGGCATAAGACCCACGGATGGCGGCCACCCGGACCCAGACCCAGAGTTCCGCACGAGTTAACTCGCAGGTGACCCGGATCCGTGACCTGCGGGTATACAGATCATAAAACTAATACCCAGATCCATGGCTTACCCGTGGGAAACCTGACCCGGACTTGCCGGATCCGGATCGCAGGTACCTGCAGGTACCCGTTACTCGGCAAGTACTCGGCAAGTACTCGGCAAGTACTCGCAGGTACCTGTGAAGCAATCACAGGGTTTGGTAAGATTTCTTCATATCTTGGGCAATAGACTATCAATTAATATCTGTTATGTATCATTCTAAAGATAATTCAAAGCCACACATTTTTCATTTCTAGAAGTAGTCACAGAGGTGGCTCCCTGGTTATTTATTTGATCACTCAAGAATTGTGGCACCAAGTTTTTACACAGAAAGGATATACTTCTAAAAATGCGGGACATAGGCCATTGTGTAGAGATTAATAATTACATCAAAGTGCATATATGAACAGTCTTATATTGACTTACAACTCAATATATAGAGCTCAGGAGAAGAAAAAGTGAATAAAAATAGTGACCAATAAATAAGTATACATTCTTTACATATTCAATTTGCAATTTTGCATTGCAAGAAATGACCCCATGATCATTGAATGAATAAATGTGCTAGGTAGTGTCTCAAATATTTTGGTGATTTTTAGATAGGAATTGAGAAAGTTTATCTCATATTAATGCTCAAACCTGACAATTTAGAGCATCTACAAGATATAACTCTTCTCTAAAATTTACCAAAATATTTGAAGCACTACTAGACACATTTATCCATTTAATGACCATGGGGGTTTGTTCTGAGCTCAGTAGTTGTGCCAAAAAACCTCAGCAGTGCTGTCAGGAGGAATAATTTTCATATGAGGCTCATTTGGCACAACTACTGACCTTAGGCTAAATCCCCACAGTCATTAAATGAATAAATGTGTCCAAAAGTACCTTAAATATTTTGGTGATTTTTAGATAAGAATTGGCAGAGTTTATCTCAGTTTACAGCTCAAACTTGTCAATTCAGAGTATCTACAAAGTATAACTTTCTCAAATTTTATCTAGAAACCACCAAATTATTTGAGACACTACTAGAAACAGTAATCCATCGAGTGACTGCAGGGATTTGACTAGAGCTCATTAGTTGTGCCAAACAAGCCTCAGAAGTCCTGTGAGCAGGAAGAATTTCCATATTAAGAGCTACAAATAAATTGAAATAATGCCATGTGGGGGATTTTTCCATTTGTCTGTTGTAACAGAAGAGATCAAATTTAAATATATGTACTTACTAGAAGTACTCCTGGACTCAGATATTAATTTATGTAAGTTGTACAGTGGCTGAAAATCTTATATGTGGTACCCACGGGTACCTGCAGGTCAAGGTCATAAAAAATTTCTACGACCCGGACTCGCAACTGACCTGGACCTACGGGTACCTGGATCCGCGGATCCTCAATACCTGCGGGTCAGATCAGGGCTCATCTGCGAGTACTTGCGCTGACCTGCAACTCGTGAGGAACTCTGCCCAGACCCAGTGCGAGAAAAAGGTTGCCAAAAAGAGTTGCCAAAGTTGGAAACCCACTAGCGTTAGATACCGGCCTCAGTACAAAAAGAAGGTCATAGGGGGGTTGTCCGGTCCATTTGGGCCAGGTTAACTTTATGTTGGAAACCACTACTCTAACGTTAGAGTAGTGGTTTCCAACACTGCAGAAATTCATTGGGGTTTTTTGCCATGTATACCTTGATGATATTGTCATCTGGTCTGAAAATGCGGATGAGCATGAGAAACATGTTGATCTCATTCTGGCAGCACTTAAAGAAAATAGTTTGTATTGTAATCCCAAGAAGTGCCAATTCTTCCAGTTGCAGATTGATTCTGGGTCATTGTGTCTCTGCCCGGGTGAGGCTTAGCCAAGGAAATGTGATACTATACTTAATTTTCCTCGTCCTACTTCTGCTTCTCAAGTTCGGAGATTCCTTAGCATGGTTCGTTTCATTGGTTGCTACATCGAGGACCTTGCTGACCACACAAGAATACTTAACCCACTAACATGCAAGGAATGCAATCGCGATTTTCCTGAATGGACTTCCGACCATGAGAAAGCTTTTATCAAGATTAAGGAAGGTGTGATTCATAGAGCTGCATTGACTTTCATTGATCACTCAAACCCTGGCGACAATAAAATCTTTGTCACTTGCGATGCCAGCGATTGGCGTACCGGCGCCATTTTATCTTGGGGACCTGATCTTAAATCTGCCAGACCTGTGGCCTTCGACTCCCAGAAGCTGTCTGGTCCCGAACTTAATTATCCCGTACATGAGAAGGAGCTTCTCGCTATCGTACGTGCCTTGAAACGTTGGCACGCAGATTGTATTGGAATGCCCATTTATGTCCTTACAGATCACCGCACCTTAGAAATTTTCTTGTCTCAGAAAGAGCTGAGCCACCGACAAATGAGATGGCAGGAGTTCCTGAGCCAGTATGATCTTATCATTTTGTACCTACCAGGTGACGCAAACACTGGCGCCGACTGCCTCTCTAGAATCCCTCCCAATTCTCTCCCTGGTGAATCCCCGGTTGACCCTGTTCCACTGCTTAAATCAGATGCTTGGCAGCTTCCTTCGACCGTGGCTTTGGTGTCCACCATCAAGGCTGATGAGGATTTTGCAGCAAAAATTAAAGAAGGATACCAAACCGATGAATTCATCCAAAAGCTTCGTTCGAACATCTCTCATATTCCTGGATGCGAACTTCGCAATTGTCATGAACTCGCCGGTCCGCCACCCCGCCACCATACCAGAAGCCACATCGCTTAACCGGGACAACTTATTTCCTATTCCGAAGTGCGATTAGGCACGGGATCATTACTAATCGCACTTCCGAACACGGCATGCAACACGTTAGGGGCTGATCTCCTATGTGGCACCGAGACTTGGTGGATCGCAGGGGTTGACGGGTGACATAGGGATGATCAGACATTGTAGGTAGCAGAGAGGAGGAGGCATTATTGCTGTTAGGAGTATACTCCTTTACTTTATAGTATATATACCTTGTATAACTATCAGTACTAGTTAGAATCCAATCTTAGTTGTCATAGGACACATTGTTCTATTGATCCTACTTTCCTGGTAGGCGACGACTTGCTTATTCGCACCACTCTCGTTGTCGACTCAGCTCCGAAGGCTGTCTATCTTGCGATTCTCCTTGGTTTCCATACTAGTTCCATTCTTCTAGCTTCTAGGCTCGTAGTCTGAGTCGCCAACACTAGGTTCCTGGTTCCTCGTATCTGTGGCTATCGTTATTCGCACGAATCACAGTCTGATATAGGCGTATATCGACTAGTCGCACTACTCTCGAGGCTTAGAGGGTCAGGTTCCATCGCACGATCGCTGTCACTCCCCAACAGGTTGCCTAGGATAGGCAAGGGTGTATTGCTTTTAGGTCAGGTCGTGACAGTAGATTGGATTCTCCTTACTGTTCAGGAGTGTCAATCGTGCACTTTCGTTGCGTTCCCCTATTTCTCATTCATTGATCGAAGTCTCACCAACATTCGCTCACCGTTTTACCGGACACATTTATTGTGATTCGCATTCGTTTCTAGTATCAAGTACTCCTATTACAACACGAGACTTGGTGTTCCTTAACGGACGAGTACTTATCCCCTACTCGACTCATTCGCTCTGTATACGAGCACTTATATTCGCTATCAAAATCAAGATCTATACTCTTGGAATCTAGCTCTAGAGACTAAAGGAACCTCTAATGGACCGCGATTTATCTTACGCTGTGGCTATAGGAGCCATTCTCTTGATACTCGCATTTTGGATGACTTTTGCCAAGGTGGCACTACTCGTATTTGTTGCGATTCGCAACCTCATGCAACCTATTCTCGTAGTCGCATACGATTATGCGCTACTCTCTAGAAACTACGTCTTGCATCATATCTTGGTATTCGCATGGAATCGCCGTTTGTTTTCGGCTTTAGATATCCTGCTTCCAAGAATGCGGCAATCACCTATCTCTATCCAATACCGAATCTTACACCAAAAGCTGGTAATCGCATCCGTCGTTCATCATTTCCGACAAACATCTACTTTAAAACTGGACCTCATTGAGAGGTATTCCATATCGCAAAAGGATTTGATGCTATCACTCGAGGAAATTCTCAATGAAGAATACTCCGAAGTGTTGCAATGGATCCTTGCGAATCGGAAGAGTGAGGAAGCATTAAACGAGTTATTTCGCAAGCGGAATGTAGTCCAATATGTTAGGACTAAACAGGAAGCGCGTAGAAGAACTGCGAATAATGCTCCCACCCAGTTTGGAGATGGAATCGCACCAAGGGGGATGTCCTATGGAGAATACATGGGAGCCATAGCGGATGAATATAATATTCATTTGGGTCCGCTATCCACTTTGAGGCCTTGGTTTGCAGCCAAACGGATGAAGGTGTTTTGCGATCGAGTTTCGGATCTGGAAAGGAGGTGGTTCAAAGGTTCTCTTTTGATGGAGGAATATACCTCGGAGGCTAAAAGGATCAGAGATTTGGTCGACACCCATCTTAGGAATGATGGGCACACCACAGATCTAGATTGGATAAAACAACGCCTTTTGAATCTGGAGAATTTGGTGGGAGGTCTAGGCGGATCTGGGAGATTTGTTATGAAGTTTTAGACTGTGCGATTCAGCCAGTACTACTTGCGATTCACGAGAATCGCACATCGGAAACACTTTGGACTTAGGTTTTTGGTTTTAGGACACCCGCGTGGATAGTCGACTTATCCTCCTATGTTGAAACGCCTTGAGCCATGAACATTGGAGTAGATTCGCGACTTTGGTCTGCTCTTCGGAGCATATGGACCTTTTTGGATATAGATTCAAGGTTGAATCTCACTTTCTCACACATCGAAACTTTTCACACACGACTTTGGAGTACGAATCGCATATTGCGACGTTCAAGAAATCATATTTGCGACTAAATCGCACAGGAGTACTACGCTACAAGATATACACACAAGCTCTACGAAATATTCAAGAAGTTCAAGAGGATCTTGATGGTCCTGCCTCCGCATTTCCCCGATCCGTCTCCGTCTAGAAAAGGAACGGTTGGAAACGACTGGAGGTGGTGTAGTAGATCGCCACATCTCCATCGGTCGGATGGCCATTTGCGGTGCCGCATAATTGGAGATGCGATTCACCCTCTCCGAAGCAGATGGGGGGTGAATCTGTTGATCATCATTATTGGTCCACGGAATCGACGGAAGTAGGTCGGAATCGGTGTAGGCAGGGAATGGGAAGTGATGAGTCGGTATATTATGGAGAGGTTTGGAGACCCATTCGCGAATCGCCTCAAGATCTGCGACTAGGTCACCTTTCGGCTTACGAGGCTCTTTAGGCGAAGATGCCTTGAAAGAGCCGGGCAGAGGCTTTTTGGCAGATTTGGTCGGCAGTAACTCCTCGGACGCTTGACGTTTGGACGGAATCGCATCGGAACCTGGCTGCCACTCCTCGTCAGAGCCTGATTCAGAGGGAGTCGGCTCCCGAGCACGCTGTTTACCCCGCGATTTTGAAGATGGGATATACACATATGCGTGATTCTTGACCTTACGGAGGTTCTCGAGAGGAATAGAGAGGAGGTCAGGGTCTGCAGGAGATAGAGGTTGGATTGGAGGCAGCATCGGAGGAAAGGACAGGGGAGTACCTTTTTCAGGACTAGAGGCAGTGGTTTGAGATGTGCGCAAAAGAGAAGCCGAAATCGCATTTTGTCGACGAATCGCATAATTCGTGCATCCCGAGCATGTTGTCTCGTCATGGCCAGGGTCTGGGATATATGGAGTGCGATACGAGGAGATTGGGAATAGCGTTTTGAGCTGCTTGTAGAAGGGGTCATTTTGGAGTTTGTTGGACCCAGGCCGCGTTTGACTCCGAAGAAAGTCGCCAACGAATCGAGGATCGCGTTTGAGAGCATGGCTCATTTGTCGACCAATATAATTGGAAGGATCCTCGAGGGCGAGCCATTCACGCATCAAAATCGCGATTTGGCTCTCGATATGAGTCTTCCGCTTCTCGACGACGTTTGTCGCAGGCAATGGATATCGTGTGGGGTCGTTTGAAGGATCGCCAAAGGGATTCGGATAGGCGAGGTCACGGGTAACAGCAGATATCTTGGGGAGAGGATGTCGGAAGGAAATCATGGGCTCGGGCTCAAAGGGAGGTAGTACAGGATCTGCAGGGTCCCAGAGGGCAGCTCGGAGAAAAGAGTTTGCGATTCGGACAACTATCCGTTCGGTATAACGAATGAGGCAGACCAGCCGATCGTCGCAGTAAATCTCGGCAGCATGGGTTTGATGAAGGTCGTATACGATGTTGAGGAAGTAGGCCTGCGGACACATCAACATTAGTATGGGGAAAGAAAGCATAACTCGATGACGCACCACCGTGTTGACCCAACGTATCAAGCTGCGACTACCTTCCATTAATTCCTCGTTGGATAAATCGTCGAACGACTCGTGCTCGCTGCTCAAGAGCGACTGGTAGATGTAATCAAATCGACGGAAGGCACCTATCAACCGGTTGTCAAACGAGGATATGAAGTCGCACTCGTGATCGGTTAGTCCTGCGATTTGGTGTACCCGCATTCGAAATCGCATGTTCGCAAGAGCAAAGTAGTGACAAAACTCTTCCGTCTCTTGGATCTGGGGTCGAGGACGAGGGGAAGGGTTGGAAGGTAAAGAGATTGTGAGACGAGTGAGGTCGATGTCGACCAGTTGATACGCGTCATGAAATGTGGCTAAAATCTCAGCACATTCACGTCGCTGGGTGGGGGTTATCGAGGAAGGTGGTACTTGGGCACTGGAATCGCCGGGTTGGTTGGCCATTTGGGAAGTTGTCGTGGTTGGAAAGAGAGGTTTAGAGTGGCACCGATCAATGGATAACTTTTATATTGGGATTTCTGCCGGAATTTTCGATCAATTTACGGCATTAATTTTGGTTAAGGTTTGCGAATCTGGAGATTTAATGGTTCTCCATTGGAAATCGCATTATTCGAGGACGAATAATTCCTAGAGGGGGAGTAATGTCATGAACTCGCCGGTCCGCCACCCCGCCACCATACCAGAAGCCACATCGCTTAACCGGGACAACTTATTTCCTATTCCGAAGTGCGAT
>ML179734.1:595-56973 GCA_004369135.1 Dendrothele bispora CBS 962.96 | reverse complement strand
TTGAATTCACTCATTTGCCAATATTTCCGTCATTGTTTTTTTTACTGGATGCACTTTGCTAGGGTTCTTTTCAGTCCCAAATTGTTGCTCAGACATTTTCCACCCATTTCAAAGCTATTAAAGACGTTCCTGAACAGAACCGTTCGAAAACCCCACCAAAGGCAGCCTTGGTCCTATCCATTTCGGCTGTGAGTTGAAGTTTTCCCAGCGTTAATTGTCCATGATTGACATATGGCCCCCGCGCGCTTCGTATCGAAAACCACAGATCGAACGAGCTTTTAAGCACTATGCTACTCAAACTCAGGGAAACACCCCTACAGACAAATTTTCATCGGACGAAGGAGCTAAACAGTCTGCCTCGCGGATACATAGGCTCTTCGAGAAGGGATCAAATGGAAAGGATCGTGTGAGCGCCGAAACATGGGATAAGATTATAGCAGCTGCAAAGTCGCATGTTGAACCACCCACTGCCGTCGACGTTGCTGAGCCGGACCCTCAGGATGAGCTACCTGAGAATCTTGATTATCAATAGTGAGGGAACGTTGATGGCTGATATTTCACTTTGCAATGGAGCATTAATAATTCTGCGTGTATCTATGTATCTATGTATCTTGTATGTATGTACTATATGGTGCAGTTCAAGCTGAATCAATGCTAGTAGTCTCTTCTTCAATCTAAATCAAAGGATGACTGGAATCGATAAAATGACATCTTAACTTCTACGTATTTATACATAATCCAGTAAAGAAAATGAATGTTGACACTTGGTCTCGGGTTCTGTCAAGTTTCAAGTTTCAGTCCGACCGAAGGGAGGACAGTGAGAGGCTCTTGCGTGCATAGCTGCTAGTTAATTTACAATCGAAAGGAGATTTTCAGAAGTTCGATAATCCCTTGCATTCGGAAGTAAAGCCCCGTCGTGTGAATCAGGCCTCCGGGACTTGCGGCAAATTTCAAGTACTACAGTCGTCCGGATGTTCCGACCTGGGACCCTGCCGTGTATATGACTAACTTACTACTATCACTTGAGGGAATGATGTGTAAGGCCTTTCAGCGTATGAACTACGATAAGTCGGACTCACTGCTTACTCTGCTGGTGGCACTTAGTCCAAGTGCTGAACGGTGATGTTTCTATGTGTTTTGAGGAGGAATGAATACGGCCAGGTAAGTACGTAGACGCATATCCACTGTATGGGATCTAGATCTTCGAGACTGTGTGTTGCGACGTGCCTGATGAACAACGAAACAAACGAGCGTCGAGAGGCGTCGAGATCCATATGAAATATGTATGTACTCTATATGAAAGGCATGCATTACACATCCGCTGATAATTCCGTTCGGTCTGCAACGAGACACACGTGTTATAAGTATGCATGTATCTATGGTATGATGTTATCAATGAGCTTACATGAACACGTCCATCTGTTCATGCGTTCATAGTATGTAGTGATCTATACAAATAGTAAGAGCAAAAGCAAAAAGACAGTTTGAAAGCATCGGATTCCATCGCGGGGAATCGAACCCCGGGCTGCTGTGTTTATTATAGGTAGTTATTGATGAAAGACAGCAATGTTAGCCACTACACCACGATGGAGAATGTCAGAAGAAAGTGGTACAACAATACAAGCTTATAACGTAGTCCCGGAATAACATGAATCCGTCCGAGTGTTGATCGAAGGAAAAAGGAAAAATGACGTTGACAGGTGGCTATGCAGAATTTAGAACCGGGGCCCGTGTGGGATGGCCAGAGCCAAGCGACTCGAAGCGAGTCTCGTTCTTTGTAAGTCTGGACGGTTACCTGATGCGTATAAAAAGCTGGGCAGGTTGTCGAGAACAACGGATTACTCTGACCGCGTCACTCGTTTCTTTATATAACCTCCGTCTCCGTTGCTTATTATAAAGCCTTTCCCGTTCTTTCTTTTCTACCTCCTCCCCCCCTTCCTTCCAATGTGGTCCACACTCGTTTTGACCACATTCCTCACCTCTACCGTTGTTTCCGCTTCTCCTTCCACTTCCGAGTCCTCTCGTCATTCTGCACGCTTCAACACTCGTAATAACAACAACGGTCCAAACTACCTCACCTCCTCTTCCTCCCTCAAATCCTCTTACGACTTTGTCATTGTCGGTGGTGGTCTCGCAGGTCTCACCATCGCCTCACGTCTCTCCGAAAACTCTTCTACCTCCGTTCTCGTCCTCGAAGCCGGTCAAACCGGTGACGCAGTTGCTTCTCAAATAAACGAACCCGCAAACACCTATTACGACTCTCTCTTAGGTTCCGGATATGATTGGGCGTACAAGACGTCTTCGCAATCTGGTATGAACGGGAGACAGTTGGATTGGCCGAGAGGAAAAGTGTTGGGAGGGTCTTCGGCCGTGAACGGGATGTATCTCGTCAGACCGAGTAAAGTGGAGATTGATGCTTGGGCTCAGATGGCTTCTTCTGGAAACTCTGGTTCATCTTCACCCTGGGCATGGGATTCGTTCTACGCCGCAATGAAGAAGGCAGAAACGTTCGATGCACCTTCGGATGACATTAAGAATACTGCAGGGATAGATTATAACGAAAATAGTTACGGAACGGACGGGCCTATTCATTGGGGTTACCCTGGCTTGTGAGTAACTTTTTTTACTACTCCTTCTCCTTCTCCTTCTCCGCGTCCTAACTCCGCCTCCCTCTCCTTCTCTCCCTCTCCCTCCTTCTATCCCTTTCTCTCCCTCCTTCTCTCTCCCTCCTTCTCTCTCCCTCCTTCTCTCTCCCTCCTCTCTCCCTCCTTCTCCCTCTCTCTCTCCGCCAACCCTAACAGCACATTCCCTATCCTCTCCAACTGGTCTCCCGCGCTTTCCTCCCTTGGTGTCCCAGCAAACCCCGACCCCGTGTCAGGTAACAACACCGGTTCATTCATCGCCAACTCCGCCATTCGTAAATCCGATTGGACACGTTCCTATTCCCGTTCAGGCTACATCGACTCCATCTCCACCCCCCGTTCCAACCTAGACATACTCACAGGTGCAACCGTGACCGGTATCGTTTGGGACGGCTCTTCGAGTTCCACATTCTCAGCTTCTTCATCGGATTTCAAAGCGACTGGAGTCCAATATGCTTTGTCTTCTACTTCACCTAAACAAACCGTCAACGTGAACAAGGAAGTTATATTATCCGCAGGAACGATCGGTTCAGCTCAGATTTTGATGGTTTCTGGTGTCGGTCCTAAATCCGTTTTACAAGACGCAGGTGTGGATGTGAAAGTGGATTTACCGGGTGTTGGACAGAGGTTACAGGATCATTTGGTATGTCTTCTTTCTCGCTCCTACTCCCTTTGTCTCATTCAAGTACGCAATCTCTCTACTAGGTAACCTCCCTAGCCTACTCCACAACCTCCTCCGTCACAACCGCAGGCTCCATCCACACCTCCCAATCCACCCAATCCCAATCCCCCGAATTCATGTCCTTCATCAACTCTGCAACCGCTTACCTCCCTCTCTCTTCCCTCTTCACCTCCCAGTCCGATTTACAATCCCTCATCTCCTCAGCTCAATCCTCCATGCAATCCCAATTACAAGCATACAAAACCTCGGGATACAAGGGTACTGGTCCTGGAGATCAAGTAGATGATACGGTAGTAAAAGGTTATCAATCGATTTATTCAACTATCACCGATACCTTATACACCTCTCCTTCGTCCGGTCAAATCGAGCTATTGATCGCTCTAACTCAACCAAACACCATCGTCCTCCAAGCCGCTATCCAACACCCCTTATCCATGGGCCGAATGTACATCACCTCGAACGACGTGTTCGTCTCACCCGTTCTAGACCCAGCTTATCTCCAAAACAACGTAGATCTACAGATCCTCCGACAAGGGGTGAAGATGCTCGACGAACTAGCTACTTCGTCCTCTTCCCCTCTCTCGCAATTCATCTCTGGCCGGACTAACCCACCAGCTAAAGAAAGTACTTCGGATGACGATTGGGACTCGTTCATACTCTCTTCATCGTCAACTGAATTCCACCCGTCCTCTTCTTGCGCTTCTCTCCCTTTATCTCTGGGAGGGGTGGTGGATCCGGAGAGTTTACGCGTTTATGGAACGGGGAATGTGAGGGTTATGGATGCGAGTGTGTTCCCGATGGAGATGAGCACGCATTTGGGTGCTCCGACTTATGGGGTTGGGGAGATTGGGGTTGGGTTGGTGAGAGCGGAGTATGAAAAGAGTGGGAGTGGTGTGAATGCGACGGATAATAGTAGTAGTGGAAGTGGGAATGAGAGCGGAAACGGTAGTGCTGGAGGGGATTCGAGTGGTGCAATGGCCGTCACAGTGGGAGGGATGAAAGTTGACGTAATCATGGTGGTGGGGCTGGGTTTGTTAGCCTTCGTTTTGGTTTAGGATCGGATATACAGGAGAGGGGATGTAGGTGTTAATGTGATTTGAGATATATGCGATGATGGATGGATGTATGAGGGTTGTTAAGCTCTCATGAACACATCCAAACACGGACTCGAACTCGAACTCGGATTCGAACTTCTTGGACTTGGTACCTTTCAATTTCATGTTTCAGGTGTGGGTGTATGCGCATGTGTGTTGTGGGATTGAGTAGATGTATGTGGGTTTTAGTTGTTTAGAGTTTTACAATATATAGTACGTAGATCTAGTTGTCTATTTAGACTTAGTTTTACAGACACTTCTTCAAGTTTTTACTCATTCTCTGGATTTTCTACATAATGCTGCTCAGGTTCACTCGGTTGTATGTACGTAGCTATAGCTATAGGTATAACATACATACATACGCGCATAGAACATGATTGTTTCGACATTTAGAGTAGGATTTTTTGTATCCTGCTGCTTGCCAATGGCTTAGTACGTATGTAGATAAGTTGCTTCCGCTCAAGTATTCTTAGTCTTTAAAATACATACGAACCTACATGCATATTTAGTACACCATCCCGTGCTGAGATCTATTATCTGGCCATGGTACTACAGGACAATTATTTGACAATCTTTACTATCGGAGATTGATTAAATGTATGTCAATAGGAAATGTAAACTACTTATGGAGACTTTGAGTGAGAAATATGCATACGACATGATACTTATTTAGAACATACTACATACTTATTCGTGCAACGGGATACGTCTTTGGATGCCCGCGTCATCATATGTTTTGAGTAATACTTACAAGTACAAGAAGTAGACAAGTTCTCAAGTTAACTCTCACCTTATTGCATTTCTTGCCTCGAGAGTGGAGCAAGCTCCAATGAGCTATCACTGTTCCAAGTATTCCATGGTGTTGTGAATAAGGGCTAAATAAAGCGCTCAAGCTTCAAGGAAGGATTCAATTACTTTCATTCTTCTCCGGATCCTCTTCCATGTACTAGTAATAGGATTTACATGTCACGGATCTCCACATATTACCGCCCGCTATTCATACTTTCTGACTCGTTCTTTGATTGGAATACGTTCCCATATATTTTGTTAATGAGGCTAGAACGTTCGAAACATCAGTCTAAGTTCAACTTGACACTTTAATGTAACTTTCAACCATTGCTCATCTAGGCCTCACATAGAGACATTTTATGAGCCCGTAATGGACCCTCAATGCTGAATTCGAAAGCTTGAGTGGTAACGGGGATCTGTACTTTCAACAGTGAGACCCAATCCCAGATCCTTCAACAGCTTGTATTTGAATCAAATAGAACCGAAGAGAAGCTTGAGGACAGTGGTGCCTTTTTAAATACCCTTTCATTTGGGGGGAGAGCAATCAGTATGGAAGTCTGCGGCGTGCTTTAAAATCAGGAGCCATAACTTCAAGGAGGGTAATTTGCGATGACCGATATCCACGCAATATGTAAGTAGAGCTCATTAGGTCCGAATTCGTCCCTTTGCCTAATTATATACCAACCTTACTGTTTATCGAGGTCTGCGGTAATGAGTCTAGTTAAGACCAGCTGAATGGTCTTGAATGTTTTGTTTCAACGCTCTCCAGAACCCCGGATTTGGGGTAACGGATGATTTCCTGGACCCGATATTCTCGCAACATGGAAGTTGAATCGATATTCATAGGACCGAAGAGAACGATCCTTGTATCATCGCCTCAATGCGATCCTGTTTACAATTTCATACACTGGTTCAACAGAAAGAAGGTTCTAGTCTGATATAAAAGTAACCCTCCGACCTTCCTTCAACCCCAACTCTCAAGTCCTCACTAGCACTGATCACTAATAGCTCTCTTACCAAATGCATTCGTCTCACCACCATGGTCATAACGTGCGTGTACCAACACTTAACTGTTTGACCTAGGCACAACCTAATTTATCTATACCCCCTGTGAACAGACACGGGTGAAGCAACCTATAGTCGGGCATCGTGTGGGTGGCTGGCTTCCCAGGTGTCAGGACCTAGGTATACAATACAGCGGGTAAGCTCCTCACGCCGGTGTGGATGAAAGTAAACGGCTGAATAAATACCTAGGTATACAATACAGCGGGTAAGCTATACTATGCGTCAGTGCTAGGTATCGAGTGATGAAGAATAGTATACATACCTCCTCACGCCGGTGTGGATGAAAGTAAATGGCTGAGGAGAGAATGCGTGTGTACATGGTATATATAGTGGACAACACGATCATGTGATCAAAGTCGTCACGGTAGTAAGTATCGCGTACACGCTAGTAAGTAGCGCATACGTCAACACACCCCCATAACGAGACGACAGAAGAACATGAAAAAGAATCATGAAGAAAGAATCAATAATAATATCATAAAGAAAACTTCGAAACCTAAGGATCAATACGTTTAAGTCCAAGGGAAATGCAATGTTTAGAGTGAAGCGGAAGCGATAGCGGTTTCGTAAAAATATCGGCAATCATATCACCAGTAGGAATCCAAGAACAAGAAAAAGTACCATTCGAAACATGGTCCCGAATAAAATGGTATCGCATGTCTATATGTCGCATATGGCCCGCGTTGGAATACTTCGAAGCGACTTCTACAGCACCCCGATTGTCGCATAAGAGTGGGAAAGGTTTGGGAACCGGAAAACCGAGGCTAGATAGTAGCATACGAATCCACAACGCTTCCTTCATCGCATGCGTTGTGGCCATATACTCCGCTTCAGTGACAGGTTATGGGCATTTCCCTCGGATTCTAGTGTCTTCTCCCACCTGGTTACTCTTTAGGCTTGGCTCGCCTTTGTTCATTTTCTTTTCGACGCATACATCGAACGTTTAACGCGCATATATCCACTTTTGGTCCGGGATCTTCCCGCCTTTACCGAATTCTCTTCTTTCTCTCGTATTTTGCATTTAACGGCAATCGCCTTTGTCCCAACCTTCAACATCGGGTTTATTCTGCGGATTACTCTTGATGTCCAACATTCCTTCGGGTTCTTACCCTGCGGGGTTTGCCTCTTCTCAGCCGCCTTGGTCTCGTGGTCAGTCTCCGTTGGCTATCCCTTCTGGATCTGTCCCTGCCTCTCGTAATACCGCTGGTCCTACAGCTTTTCATTCTTCGACGTCTCATGGTTCGGTCCCTTCTGTTCCTGTTTCATCTTCTCATGATACTTTGATTGATCATTCTGTTAATTCTTTTGTTCCTGATGTCCCTCCTCATGTCCAAGTTCCTTCGAATTCACCTGTTCACGCTTCTCCTGATGTTGATCGTACTGTTCGTCCTCCTTCTCGTTCTGTTTCGCGTACGCCGATACCTGTTCCCGTTTTTCCTTTGCGTCCTTCTCCTCTTCCTCATACTCCTGTGCAACCTCGTAATGCCAATATTCCAGCTATGAATTTTAATACTTTTTCTGTTCCTCCTCCTCCTCCTGTTTCTTTGAATCAATCGTTCGTTCACCCTTCCTCGTCGTTACCTAATTTTTCCGCTTCTCCTTCAGTTTCTTTGCCTAATTCTTTACCTACTGTTTCTCATATTCCGATATTGAAGGGACCTGACAACTGGGCGCTCTGGTATGATTCTGTTTGGTCTACGCTTGCGGCTCTGCACCTCATCCCTCATGTCTGTGAGGCTCCTCCGCAGGGTGTTCCGTTTACTATATTCAACACTCCTTCTTATCCGCCGGTCTCTCCTCATGTTGCTGACTCTCAATCGTGGTCCTTGTACTTGACATGGTGGAGGGAGGATGCCTTTGCAGCTCATGTTCTAACTGCTAGGTTGACCCAGAATATTCTGGCTTTTCTCCCTGACCACCATGATCGACTTACTGGTCTACCTCGTACTTCTCGTGCGATCTTGTCTGCGATCAAGAAATTTTGCAACATGGACAACCCGGCTAATGCCTCTGCACTCAAGGAGGCTCTCTTTGCGCGTACCTGTGGGATTTCGCCTACGTCTATTTCCTCTTTCTGTGAGGCTTGGCGTTCCGATATAGGTTCGCTACGTTCGATGGGCTACTCCTTTGACTGGCCCGATGCAATCATTTCATTCCTAGCTCAACTCCCTCCTTCGCTCTCACGTCTTCGAGACTCAGTTGGTGATGGTATCATGGGCCGGACGGATTTAGATTTCGTCTCTCTGGATTGGGTGATTACCCAGACTCTTGCCACGGTCGCTCGTAACTCAGTTTTCGAGTCTCGTCGTTCTCGTACTCATGCAAATCGTGTCGCTCGCAAGTGTTCTGATCCGTCTTGCTCGCGTCCGACTGCTATGGGTTCCGACCGATGCTTGGATCATGGGGGTGTCTCTGCCCCTCCTAGAGACAAATCGACTTCTTTCAAGCAACGTTCTACTCCTTTGCCCCAGGCTAATGTTGCTTCTTCGGGAATCCCTCCTGCATTGTCCAATTCTGGTGGTCCTACTGTAGATACTGTGGTCCTCGATGTTGAGGATCTGGTTAATAGTTGTAGTGATACCCCTGCCGTGTATACCCCATCCGATAATTCTACTCTCCTTGACATCTACGTTGCGGTGCCTGCGCTTTCTGAGTCTACTCCGATCCTGGATGAAGCTGGTAATGAGCTGGATGACATTCGTTCTAAGGATATCGATGCCTTCAGTTCGATATTGTCCAATTACAGTGCTATTTTGGATAGTGGTGCCAATCGTCACCTGTTTCGAGATCGCTTGCTCTTTTTCTCTTTTAATCCTGCTTCGACAATTTCGGTTCGAACCGCTAACTGTGGAGAGTTGCGCACCTTAGGATCTGGCGAGGTTCGATTTCGTATCCCAGTTACTTCCACGAAGGTGTCATCGGTCACTGTCGTACTCAGGGATTGTCATTATGCCCCTGATTTGCCGTTACATCTTTTGTCGGTTGGTGCTATGACTGAGGGTGGATTCGCTTTTCGGATGGATTCCTCTGGTTGCCGTATTGACTTGCCCGCTCCTCATGATGGTCACTTTATGGGTGATACTTTGAATCGTCTCTATTTCCTGAATTGCGAATTTCTTCTTCCCATTTCTTCTGCACCTCCGTCTGCATTGGCTGTTGTTCACGGGTCGACTAAACCTTTGTCTGCCGATTTGATCCATGCTCGTTGCATTCATGCGGGCAAGCCGATCATTACTAAAGTTCTACACAAGGGTGTTGGCATTTCTTGGGATGGTTCTGAACTTTCCGCCCATTGCTCTTCTTGCCACGTTGGTAAACAGCCTGGCCTCCCTTACACTTCTTCTGGTACTCGTTCGGACACTCCTCTCGCTTTGATTCACATGGATACATGTGGTCCGTTTCCCGTTCAGTCGCCTCAAGGTCATAAGTACTTTCATGTGATCTTGGATGACTGTACGGTGGAGAATTCAGTTCGTGGTATTAAAAAGAAGTCGGATGCGGTTGCTCATGTTTGTGAGATTATTCCTTTGTGGGAGAAGAAATTGGGTACTTCGATCTTCGCTGCTAGGTTCGATGGAGCTGCGGAATTCACTGGTAAAGAGATGATTGCTTTGTTCAAGGAGAAGGGAATTCAGGTTCAACAGACAGCGCCGTATGCGCATCAGCAGAATGGTAAAATAGAGCGATTCATTCGAACTATAGAGGATGATGTTCAAGTTCTTCTTGCTGATTCGGGTCTGCCGATGTCCTACTTCCTGGATGCTTCCACGACTTCTTCTTATGTCCGTTATCGTCTCCCAAATTCTACTCTTCCAGGCTTCATTTCGCCATATGAGCGTGTTCTTGGTCATGCGCCGGACCTTTCTCACCTTCGTCGTTTTGGATGCCTTTGTTGGGTCAGAATCCCTCCTGAACTCCGTACTAAGGCTGGTCCTCGTTCCATTGAGGGTATTTTTGTTGGCTACTTCGAAGGAAGAGTTGGTTGGCGTGTGCGTGATTTGAAAGGAACGTATCATTTCTCGAGAGATGTGGTATTTGATGAGACCAGGATGGGCCGGGCTAGCTCGAAGTTTCGTTCTTCTAAACATTCTTCTCCTGAGGCTAAGTCCGATTCTACTTCCTCCCAGGATCTTCCAATTGCCCTTCGTCGTTCACCTCGCAGTTGTACTCTTCCATCGGCCAATGTTGCCTTGATGGAGCATGATTCGGTGTCTATTGCTCATGCTGTGGAGACTTTATCTGACTCTATGTCTTGCATTTCGTTGACCGTTCCCTCCGTTTACCTATCGGGCATGTCTCTTGATTATGGGGGTGTTGCGTTACTGGCTGGAAGTGATCTATCCAAGCCTCCGAGATCGGATCGGGAGGCCATGTCGCGTTCGGATGCCCACTTATGGAGGGAAGCGATGCAACGAGAGTATGACGGTCTCCGACAGAAAGAAGTATGGGTTGAATCGACTTTGCCTCCAGGTCATAAAGCTATCGGCGTTCGATGGGTTTATGCTTTCAAATATGACAGTAACGGAGTGATTATCAAGTACAAAGCTCGTCTGGTTGCTCAGGGTTTCGCTCAATTACCTTCGAGTTATGACAAGATATCGGCACCTGTTCCCTGCCTTCCGTCCATTCGTCTCATCATTGCCCATGCTGCTCACCACGATCGCGAACTTTTTTCCTTTGATTTTACCCAAGCTTTTCTTAATGCTCCTCTACACAACGAGATCTATGTCAAGGCTGTTCCTGGTTTTCCTGTTTCGACTGCAGGTGCTGTTCTCCGTCTCAAGCGTGCTCTCTATGGCTTGAAACAAGCATCCCACGAATGGTTTTCCACTCTTCGGGAAGCTCTGATGTCCCTAGGTTTGCAGCCGTCTCAAGTTGATAATGCCGTGTACTTTGCTTCGTGGACTTCTAGCCCTCATCAATCGGTATTAATGCCAGATGATGGTTCTCCATTGTCTTTGATTCTTGCTGTGCATGTAGATGACGGCTTAGCTTCGACGAACTCCATCAGCTTATACCGATGGTTCATCTCTTGCCTTAATGAAAAGTTTCCTTTGTCGGATCTTGGTGATTTGGACTTGTATTTGGGTATGTCTTTCAAGCGCGATCGGGTTTCGAGACGTATTTGGATATCGCAACAACCGTTTATCGAGGAGTTGCTGGATACATTTAACCTACGTGACCTTCGTCCGTCTTCCCTTCCATTGCATCAACGTGTACACGCTCTTCCCGAGGTTCCTCAGAACGCTCTTCCGGATATTCCCGAGGGTCAACCTGCATTGACGACCTTTTATCAACGCATGATTGGGAGTCTTCTATATCTCGCGATCTGTTCTAGGCCTGATATATCTTATGCCGTCATGTCCCTCAGCCAATTCAACTCAAAGCCGGAGCGCAAACACGTTCTTGCAGCTAAACATGTCCTTCGTTATATCTCTGGTACTCGGGATTATTGCCTGGAGTATGGGGGTGATGTCCGCAGGGATCAATTTGCGCATGTCAAGCTTCCGGGTCTTGGAGTGGGTTTTACGGATGCGGATTGGGCATCTGATGAATCTGATAGGAAGAGTGTCTCGGGTTTCGCATTTTTCCTTTTCGGGGGATTAATCTCTTGGTCTAGCGTTAAGCAGAAATCTGTGGCTCTTTCGAGTACGGAGGCTGAATATATGGCCACCACGCATGCCATGAAAGAGGCCTTGTGGATTCGGATGTTGCTGTCTAGTCTCGGATTTCCTGTGCCGAAACCTTTCCCGCTTCTATGCGATAATCGGGGTGCTGTGGAAGTCGCTTCGAAGTATTCAAACGCTGGACACATGCGTCATATTGACATGCGTTACCACTTTATTCGGGACCATGTTTCCAATGGTACTTTTTCATGTTCTTGGATACCAACGACTGATATGATAGCAGATATATTTACGAAACCACTGTCCCTTCCCCTTCATTCTAAACATTGTATTTCCCTTGGTCTTAAACGTATTAAGTCTTAGCATCTTGATTTCTTTCTTTAACTTCCTTTATTATATTCCTTTCGTTCTTTATTATTTTCTTTTCCTTTATGTTCCTTTTCATGTTCTCCTGCCGTCTCGTTATGGGGGTGTGTTGACGTATGCGTTACTTACTAGCGTGTACGCGATACTTACTACCGTGACGACTTTGATCACATGATCGTGTTGTCCACTATATATATCGTAGACACACGCATTCCCTCCTCAGCCGTTCACTTTCATCTACACTGGCGTGAGGAGGTATGTATTCTATCCATCACTACTCGATACCTAGTACTGACATATAGTATAGCTCACCACTGTATTTCGTACCTAGGTATTTATATAGCCGTTCACTTTCATCTACACCGGCGTGAGGAGCTCACCACTGTATTTCGTACCTAGGTCCTGACAGGTTATGGGCCCCTACTGGATAAAGCCACAGATTTCTGTTTAACGCTTGACCAAGATATCAATCCACCAAAAAGGAAAAATGCGAATCCAGAGACACTCTTTCTATCAGTCTCATCCGACGCCCAATCCGCATCCGTAAAACCCACTTCAAGGCCCGGAAGTTTGATGTGTGCAAATTCATCCCTGCGTACATCACCCCCATACTCCAGGCAATAATTGCGAGTACCCGAAAGATATCGAAGAACATGCTTGGCCGCAAGTACGTGTTTACGTTCCGGCTTGGAGTTGAACTGACTGAGGGACATGACTGCGTAAGAGATATCTGGCCTCGAACATATAGCCAAATATAGGAGACTCCCAATCATGCGCTGATAAAAATTCGTCAACGCAGGTTGACCCTCAGGAATATCCGGAAGTGCATTTTGGGGAACGTCGGGCAAAGCATGGACACGCTGATATAATGGAAGGGAAGACGGGCGAAGATCACGGAGATTGAACGAATCTAGAAGCTCCTCGATAAATGGCTGCTGAGAAATCCAAATACGTCTCGAAACCCGATCTCTTTTGAACGTCATACCCAAATATAAGTCCAAATCCCCAAGGTCCGATAAAGGAAATTTCTCATTAAGACAAGAGATGAACCAGTGGTAAAGACTGATAGAGTTTGTCGAAGCAAGGCCATCATCGACATGCACTGCAAGGATCAAAGACAATGGAGAACCGTCATCCGGCATCAACACAGACTGATGAGGGCTAGAACTCCACGATGCAAAATACACAGCATTGTCCACCTGAGACGGTTGCAAACCTAGGGACATTAGAGCATCACGTAGAGTTGAAAACCACTCATGAGACGCTTGTTTTAGCCCATATAGTGCACGCTGGAGACGAAGAACAGCCCCCGCAGTTGAAACAGGGAAACCGGGAACGGCTTTGACATAAATTTCGTTGTGTAGCGGCGCGTTGAGGAACGCTTGCGTGAAATCAAAGGAAAAAAGTTCACGGTCATGGTGAGCAGCATGTGCAATAATGAGGCGGATGGACGGGAGACGGGGAACCGGAGCAGAGATCTTGTCATAGCTAGAAGGTAACTGAGCAAAACCTTGAGCCACAAGATGAGCTTTATACTTGATAATCGCTCCGTTACTGTCATATTTAAAAGCGTACACCCAACGAACACCAATAGCTTTATGACCAGGAGGTAAAGCAGACTCCACCCATACTTGTTTCTCTCGAAGACCATCATACTCTCGTTGCATAGCTTCCCTCCATAGGTGAGCATCCGAACGGGACATAGCCTCCCGATCTGACCTTGGAGGCTTGGATAGATCACTACCAGCCACTAAAGCAGCACCCCCATGATCCAGACACATGCCCGATAGGTAAACAGAGGGAACGGTCAAAGAAATGCAAGCCATCGAGTCAGATAAGGAATCAATAGCCCGAGCAATAGACACCGAATCACGCTCCATCAAGGCAACATTCGCTGAAGGCAAAGTACAAGCGCGAGGGGAACGACGAAGGGCAATAGGAAGATCAGGCGACGAAACCGAACTGGGTGTAGATTCAGGTGGAGAGCGTTGAGAGGAACGGAACTTGGAGCTAGCCCGGCCCATCCTTGTCTCATCAAAAACTACATCCCTTGAGAAATGATATTTCCCTTTAAGATCACAGACTCGCCAACCGACTCTCCCTTCGAAGTATCCCACAAAGATACCCTCAATCGAACGAGGACCAGCTTTGGTACGAAGCTCGGGAGGAATCCTAACCCAACATAGACAACCAAAGCGTCGAAGGTGAGAAAGGTCAGGTGCATGACCAAGAACGCGCTCATAAGGAGAAATGAAGCCCGGGAGAGTAGAGTTTGGTAGACGGTAACGAACGTAAGAAGATGTCGTAGAAGCATCAAGGAAGTAGGACATTGGTAAACCCGAATCTGCCAGAAGAACCTGAACGTCATCCTCTATAGTCCGAATAAAACGTTCGATCTTTCCATTCTGCTGGTGCGCGTACGGGGCAGTCTGTTGGACTTGGATACCCTTTTCCTTGAATAGCGCAATCATTTCTTTACCAGTGAACTCCGCAGCACCATCGAACCTGGCAGCAAGAATCGAAGTACCCAGTTTCTTCTCCCATAAAGGAATAATCTCACGGACATGAGCGACCGCCTCTGATTTCTTCTTAATACCCCGAACAGAATTCTCCACCGTACAGTCGTCCAAAATCACATGAATGTAACGATGACCCTGAGGCAACTGAACTGGAAATGGACCACACGTGTCCATATGGATCAACGCAAGAGGAGTGTCTGAACGAGTACCGGATGAAGTGTAAGGGAGACCAGGTTGTTTACCAACGTGGCAAGAAGAACAGTGGGCAGAAAGTTCAGATCCATCCCAAGAAATCCCAACACCTTTGCGTAGAACTTTAGCAATGATCGGCTTGCCCACATGAATACAACGAGCATGAATCAAATCGGCAGATAACGGCTTGGCCGAACCATGAACAGCCGCCAATGCAGATGGAGGTGCAGAGGAAATGGGAAGGAGAAACTCGCAATTAAGGAAATATAGGCGATTCAAAGTGTCACCCATGAAATGACCATCATGAGGGGCAGGCAAATCAATGCGGCAACCAGATGAATCCATGCGAAATGCAAATCCCCCTTCAGTCATCGCACCGACCGACAAGAGATGCAGAGGCAAATCCGGCGCATAATGACAGTCTCTGAGAACCACAGTAACTGACGAAACCGTAGGGGATGTAACCGGGACACGAAATCGCACTTCACCCGAACCTAGAGTGCGCAATTCCCCACAATTAGCGGTACGAACCGAGATTGAAGAAGCAGGATCAAATGAGAAGAAAAGCGAGCGATCCCGAAAAAGGTGACGATTTGCACCACTGTCCAGGATAGCACTGTAATTGGACAAAATCGAACTGAAGGCATCAATATCCTTTGAACGAATGTTATCCAGCTCGTTACCAGCTTCATCAAGAATTGGAGTAGACTCAGAAAGGGCAGGCACTGCAACGTAGATGTCAAGGAGAGTAGAATTATCGGATGGGGCATACATGGCAGGGGTACCACTACAACTATTAACCGGATCCTCAACATCGAGGACCACAGTATCTACGGCAGGACCACCAGTATCGGAAAAAGTAGGAGGGACATCGGAAGATGCAACGTTAGCCTGAGGCAAAGGAGTAGAACGTTGCTTGAAAGAAGATGGTTTATCTCTAGGAGGGGCAGATGCACCCCCATGATCGGTGCAACGGTCGGAACCCATGGCAGCTGGACGCGAGCAAGAAGAATCTGCACACTTGCGAGCCATGCGATTCACATGAGAACGAGAACGACGAGAATCGAAAATAGAGTTACGAGCGACCGTAGCAAGAGTCTGCGTAATCACCCAATCCAAAGAGACAAAATCCAAATCCGTCCGACCCATGATACCATCACCAACAGAGTCTCGAAGACGTGAGAGGGGAGTTGGGCTAGGAATGATATGATCGCATCGGGCCAGTCAAAAGAGTAGCCCATCGAACGAAGGGAACCAATATCGGAACGCCAAGCTTCACAGAAAGAAGTGATAGAGGTAGGCGAAACACCACAGGTACGCGCAAAGAGAGCCTCTTTGAGAGCAGAGGCATTGGCCGGGTTGTCCATGTTGCAAAATTTCCTAATCGCAGATAAGATCGCACGAGAAGTACGAGGGAGACCAGTGAGCCGATCATGGTGGTCAGGAAGAAAAGCCAGAATATTCTGAGCCAACCGAGCAGTCAGAACATGAGCTGCAAAGGCATCCTCCCTCCACCATGTCAAGTACAAAGACCACGACTGGGAATCAGCGACATGAGGAGAAACCGGCGGATAAGAAGGAGTGTTAAAAATAGTAAATGGAACACCTTGCGGAGGAGCCTCACAGACATGAGGAATGAGGTGCAGAGCCGCTAGCGTAGACCAAACAGAATCATACCACAGCGCCCAGTTGTCGGGTCCCTTCAATATCGGAATATGAGAAACAGTAGGTAAAGAATTAGGCAAGGAAATCGAAGGAGAAGCGGAAATACTAGGCAAAGAAGAAGAAGAATGGACAAAGGAACGATTTAAAGAAGGAGGAGGAGGAGGAGGAACAGAATAAGTATTAAAATTCGCGGCGTGAACATTGTTATTACGAGGTTGCAAAGGCGTATGAGGGATCGGGGAAGGACGTAAAGGAAAGATGGGAACAGGTATCGGCGTACGAGAAACAGAACGAGAAGGAGGACGAACAGTACGATCGACATCAGGAGAAGGGTGAACAGGAGAATTCGAAGGAACTTGTACATGTGGAGGAACAGGAGAATTCGAAGGAACTTGTATATGCGGAGGGACATCAGGAACAAAAGAATGATCAATTAAAGTTTCATGAGAAGAAGAAACAGGAACAGAAGGGACCGAGCCATGAGACGTTGAAGTATGAAAAGCTGTAGGCACAGCGGGATTACGAGAGCCAGAAGGTATAGCCAACGGAGACTGACCACGAGACCAAGGCGGTTGGGAAGAGGCAAACCCCGCAGGGTAAGAACCCGAAGGAATGTTGGACATCAAGAATATTCCGCAGAAGAAACCCGACGTTGAAGGTTTGGACAAAGGCGATTGCCGTGAAATGCAAAGGACGAGAGAAATAAGAGAATTTGGTAAAGGCGGGAAGAATCCGAGCCAAAGAGTGGATATATGCGCGTGAAACGTTCGATGTATGCGTCGAAAAATAAAAAGGGTAAAGGCGAGCCAAGCCTAAAGAGAAACCAGGTGGGAGAAAACACTAGAATCCGAGGGAAATGCCCATAACCTGTCAGGACCTAGGTATACAATACAGCGGGTAAGCTCCTCACGCCGGTGTGGATGAAAGTAAACGGCTGAATAAATACCTAGGTATACAATACAGCGGGTAAGCTATACTATGCGTCAGTGCTAGGTATCGAGTGATGAAGAATAGTATACATACCTCCTCACGCCGGTGTGGATGAAAGTAAATGGCTGAGGAGAGAATGCGTGTGTACATGGTATATATAGTGGACAACACGATCATGTGATCAAAGTCGTCACGGTAGTAAGTATCGCGTACACGCTAGTAAGTAGCGCATACGTCAACACCAGGGATCATCGTGTCGTCGAGCGATGGATGGACAAGCTCCTGCAGAAAGTAGATCGGGACAACCGCACCTTCAAACAGCTTCATCCCGTGATCGTCGAATTCAAGGAACTAATCGACAACGACCCCGCGTTACGCATGGGATTTACTCAAATGTTCGACCAGGTGCCAACCAAGCCTCCATACAATAATGATCCTACTCTAAAACCTCAAGTAAGTACATCAGTACTATCAGGGGGCGGCGCTTTCAAGGTTTACTTATTAAACTTGTAAATATAGATCCGGGATTATGATACAATGCTCAAGGCATTTGACTATATCATCACCCATTCACTAGAGTACGAGGACAACGACTTGGTTGGTTTCCCAATCAATGCCATCCTCGATTGGCCAATGGGAACTGTAGCCGGACTGCATACTTTCACGGTTGAAAAGCTCAACCTTCAGTTTAAGAAGCTGTTCGACGTCTGGTCTAAATATCTGTCATCGGAAGACTCACGTTACGTGCTCACTACGGACGACAATGGTTGGTTCGGTCCAGGTGCTAGCCAAGCCATTCCTAATTTTGTTGAAACTTTCAACTGCGACCCTACTGCCCCTTATCACGGCTTCAAGTCCTGGGATGATTTCTTCACTCGGACTTTCCGCGACGGAGCTCGTCCGGTCTACTTCCCTGAGCCCGAATATGATAACATTATCAACAGCGCTTGCGAATCGGAAGTTTACCGTATCGCTTATGGCGTCAAAGCTCTCGACAAATTTTGGCTCAAAGGCGAGCCATACTCACTCCACGACATGCTTCACAACGACAAATACACGTCCCAGTTCGTAGGCGGAACCGTCTACCAAGCTTTTCTCAGTGCTCTCAAGTATCATCGCTGGAGTAGCCCTGTCAATGGGGTGATCGACAGAGTCGTCATGATCCCTGGTACATATTACGCTGAATCCCTGTTGGAGTACGGTAATACTTACACCATGAATAGGGGTTGTCGGTTACTTACCGGTTACTTCTTCTTCTTTATCATTTCTCTTTCTTTGTTCGTTTAAGTATATATACACATTATTAACTAATGAACACCTCTGTCTTCACTACTACGAGACAGAGGTGAGTTACTTGTTCATATTTCTATTTTCATCATACTTATATACCTAGATTTATTCTCTCTTTTACTTGTATCTAGGTATTTACAACCTCAGTCTTCACTACTACGAGACAGAGATTTATTCTCTCTTTTACTTGTATCTAGGTCCGAATTTCAACAGGTTATGGGCTGTAACGTCGCGTGAATTTAACTCGACGTTGGAATTCCGAACCTTTGATCAAGTGCCACCATAGTATCTTTCAGCAAGAACAGTTCTTGCTCGTTGTCGATTTTTTGTCTTTGTGCCTCTTCTGTGTATGACAAGTTCTACCGAAGACACTCATCCTTCTACTCCTTTGTCGATTGTATCCCTATTGGATCTTCCTACACTCGTCCCACTCCCCTCGCCTACTCGTTCAGAAGTCAAATCCATGACTACCTTATCGTCCGATACCACTCGGCCCTCCGTTTCCATTATTACACTCAACACTTCTCTTTTTAAACATGACTCCCTTTCCAAAGATCAAAATCACTTCTCGTCGTGGAAACGGCAATTTGTCCAAACGTTACGAATGAATCAAGGTGCCGATGGGTACCTTGACGGTCGGATTTTACAACCCAACAAAGACGAGGAACCTCGCGCTTATAGCAACTGGAACGCGAATAACGGGAGCATTCTCGGATTTATGGGTTTAGTAATTGATGAGGCCGAGCAAGAGATTATTGAGGATGCGGTGACAGCTCAGGATGCTTGGAAGCTCCTTGTACAGCGTCATGCCCAGGAGGGTCCTGTAAAACAAGTCCAACTTATTCAAGAGGCCCTCGGTATCCGTTATTCTTCCTCCGAAAAGTACTCCACCACTTCCTCGAAGCTTACGACTCTAAATAAACGAATCTGGGACATGGGATCACTCACCTCGGAACTTTTCCTTTGTATCGTTATGATTAATTCAATGTCGAACGTACCTGATCTCCGTGCCACTCGCGAGAATGTCACACAACAATTTGCCCAATCGGATGGGACTAACCCTGATCTTACCAAGAACCCTCTGGCTAAGAAGTACGACTCTTCGGACATCAAGCGGGCATTAGATATGGCCCAGGGTCTCGTAGATTCCGATTCGAAGGCTACCGACATAGCTTTGTCAGCCCAGACCCCCCAAAAATCAGGTTCCCGTCGTCCAAAGTGTAGTGTTCCGGGTTGTCCTCGGCCAATAGGTCATACGAAAGATTGGTGTGTTTCTCCTGGAGGCGGCATGGCTGGAAAAACAATTGCCGAGTCAAGGGAAGCACGTATGAAGGAGAGAGAAAAGAAAGATGGAAACACAAAGGGGGAAACGAAGAAACCAAATTACCATGTTATTGAAAGTAATGGCCAGGCGTACGTTATTAACGTCGAAACCAACACACTTCTCCGTACCATCCCTTCGGATTCCACTACTCATTCCAACTCTACCTCCGAATTTGCCGGTCTTGCGTGTGAATCGGTCGACTCTATCGACCCATCGATGATTTCCGAACCTGAACGAGCCGAATATGAAGGATGGTTGGCGCTGGAAGATGTGAGAGCGTCGGTAGATTGGAATGAGAGGAGGAGAGATATCAATTTTGCAGGTATAACCTGTGAACCATTGAACCAGAAAACACGTACAAAGATCTCCCTCGTCGAATTCCCATTTATTTTGGATAGTGGGGCTACGACCCACATTTCCCCTGACCGCACCGACTTTCTAGTCCTTCGTCCCATCCCCCCTCGATCTATCAAAGGTGTAGGCGGTTCAACTATTGCCGCATATGGAATCGGGGATGTAAAATTGCGCGTCGGAAAGTCTGCGTATATCACGCTACAGGACTGTTTATATGTTCCTGAATCCACTGTCCGTCTTATATCCATCGGAGCTCTCTCTACACACTCCAAAATCGCTACCCATTTTGATGATGATGGCGCTTGGATCACCCCGAAGAATAGTGCAACAGTGCTTGCACGAGGGACCCTACGCTCGAATTATCTTTACGATCTAGTTGTCCACGCTGAAGCCGAACACGTCTACTTATCTCGAGATCCGCCACCAAGCACTTGGCACGGTCGTCTTGGCCACCCATATCAACAAATCATAATTGATATGGCCAAGAATAAATCAGTCGAAGGTATGCCTATCGACCTGTCGAAATTCAACATGCATTCTAAATGTAATTCCTGCATCCTTGGGAAACAGACTTCAAACCCGTTACCAAAGAAGCGTGTTGATGATCGAAAGGCTACCCGTAGGCTAGAGAAAGTGTTTGTAGACTTGGCAGGACCTCAAACTGTACGCTCCCGAACAGGGAACTACTACATTATGGACATAATAGATGATTACTCAAGTTATCCTTGGTCCATCCCTCTGACTCGTAAAGATGAAGCGTTTGTATCCCTAAAAGCGTGGGTTGAAGCGAGAGAACGAGAGACTAACCAAAAGGTCGGAATCATTCAGATAGACAATGGGGAATTGAAATCGGATGAGATGATGGAATGGTGTGTATTGAAGGGAATATCTTTGCGATTTACCGCGCCATACACCTCTGCGATGAATGGTCGGGTCGAACGACTCCATCGCACCTTGATGAATAAGGCTCGAACAATGCTAATTGCGGCAAAATTGCCAAATTATCTATGGGATGAAGTGTATCTTACGGCTTCGTATCTCCAATCACTAACCACTACAAAATCGCTCAATGGCAAGACTCCAGCAGAATTGTGGAATGGGAAGAAACCAGATTTATCCCATTTACGCGAAATTGGATGCCAAGCTTTTGTCCTCATCAAAACTAACAATCCCAAGATATTCCCAAGGTCGATTGAATGTGTTCTCGTTGGCTATGAGCGCAATTCAAAAGCATACCGGTGCTACCATAGAAAAAGTCATAAAATCATCACATCGTATCATGTCCAGTTCATCGAAAGCCACCAGCTATCACCTGTAACCCATCCAAACCCACCACCTAGCTCACATCCCACTAACTCTGAACCCGATTCCTCCTTACCATTTACCCCTATCACTGAGGAGGATGACATAATTGATATACAGACATCTAATCATACTCCCGCTGATCCGACAGTTCCCGTTGATCCGCCTGTTCATATAACTCCACCAACTGATCCTGATCCGCCGGTTATTAAAAATCCGATCAATCCGCGAACGCTTGAACCTCGGAGATCTTCCCGACTAGCCGAAATGAATAATCCGGATTTTGATGGCCGGACGCTGCACCAAAAAGCAATGGATTCCGTCCGAGAAAGCGCTTCGAGGGTTGAAGCGGCAAAAGAAGAGAGGAAGAGGACCATCGCTGCAATGCAAAACGATGTTCCCCCAGTGGACCAAGAGAAACTAGATGCCTCTGCGCTTGATGAGTTGCAGGCCCTCATTGCCGATGCCATGAAAAATGAAATTCAACCGGATGAAATTCACCTCATTCATGAGGTTTATGAAGCCGTATGCGAAGAAGTTCAGAATTTTCAGGCAAATGATGAGCCGCGAACGTGGAAGGAGGCTCAGATGTCTGGTGACTCTGAGAAATGGGAACATGCTCGTCAGGAGGAGTCCGCCTCATTAAAACATCATGAGGTCTATGATGTTATACCAAGATCGGAAGTTCCTGCAGGCACAAAGATATACAAGGGACGGATGGTCTTTACAATCAAGCGGGACGAAAATGGGAAGCCGATACGGTGGAAGGTTCGATTAGTTTTCAAGGGTTACGAACAAATCTTTGGCCGTGATTTTAATAGGACCTCCTCACCAACAGCGCGCATGGAATCCTGGCGTATCCTGTTAGATATTGCCGGGAATTTGGGTTGGAATGCTGAGCAGATTGATGTGAAGACCGCTTTTCTTCATGGCATACTGCCCGAGAATGAGATACAATATATGGAAATACCTCCAGGTTTTCGTGAACCAGGCCAAGAGGATTGTGTGTGGAGATTGAAAAGGAGTTTGTATGGTATGAAGCAAAGCGGGCGTATATGGAATAAAACACTCCACGCCGCAATGCTCGAGTGGGGATTTGTTGCTCTCGGATGCGAGCCATGCATCTATTATCGAAAAACTTCGAACGGAATAATTATCACTGCAATCCATGTTGATGATTTCCTCATTATTTCCAATTCAAAAGAAGAATCCGAGCGCTTCAAGTCTCAAATCAAGTCGAAATGGGTAATTTCAGAACTAGGTGAACCACGGTACTGCATAGGAATTGCCGTCCATCGCGACCGTACCAACCATACCTTTTCACTTTCACAAACTGCTCTTATCGACCGGATTATTCAACAATTCGGTCAATATACCACGAGTACGAATATCCCCGACACACCTATGGAGCCTGGTTTAAAATTAAGAAAACCTGACACCGATAAACTCTCACCGGCCCAGAAGTCTGATCTTGATAGACTTCCATACGCCTCTTTGATTGGATGTCTAATCTATTTAGCCGTGGGTACACGTCCCGATATCTCTTATTCCGTCCAACAGCTATCCCAGTACCTTACAAATTACTCGTATGTGCACTGGAATGCTGCAATTCGCGTCGTTCGATACTTGAAGGGTACGCGCGAACTACGACTGACTTTAGGCGGCCAAAAAGACTCCATGACACTACGGGGTTTCACTGATTCCGACTGGGCTAATTGCCTGGACACAAGACGAAGTATAGGGGGCTACTGCTTTAACTTAGGATCTGGAGTCGTATCGTGGGCCGCACGGAAACAGAAAACCGTTGCAGCATCATCGTGTGAAGCTGAGTATATGGCCGGGTTCGAGGCAGCGAAAGAGGCTATTTGGCTCCGAGCTGTACTGAAGGGAATTGGATTCGAGCAAGGAAAGCCGACTATCCTTTCTTGTGATAACACATCGGCTATCACTCTCTCTGAAGATCCCTCTCTCCACTATCGTGTTAAACACGTCGACACTAATTATCACTTCTTACGGGAACGCGTACAATCAAGTGAAATTACTCTGAAATATATTCCATCTACTGATAACATTTCCGACATCTTCACAAAATCATCTCACTCGAAAGCCGACTTTATCCGTCTCCGAGAACTGTTAGGTCTTACTTAGGCTTCCATGCGAGGAGGAGAGCTTACACTATTCATGGTGAGGAGGAGTGTTGGAGTACGGTAATACTTACACCATGAATAGGGGTTGTCGGTTACTTACCGGTTACTTCTTCTTCTTTATCATTTCTCTTTCTTTGTTCGTTTAAGTATATATACACATTATTAACTAATGAACACCTCTGTCTTCACTACTACGAGACAGAGGTGAGTTACTTGTTCATATTTCTATTTTCATCATACTTATATACCTAGATTTATTCTCTCTTTTACTTGTATCTAGGTATTTACAACCTCAGTCTTCACTACTACGAGACAGAGATTTATTCTCTCTTTTACTTGTATCTAGGTCCGAATTTCAACAATCCCCAGTCATGGGTTTCGAGAATCCTGACGGACCAGATCCTGCTGGCCCGAACTTCTCGCAAGGGTATATCACGTCCCTCGCCGCTCGGGCACTGGTTTGGATCAAGGCCGATAAGGATGAAATAGGTCTAATGGGATTTCTGGCAGTTGGCATGTGCGAAGTCTCTTCTTGCGAGGTCACAGTGAAGGCGGGTGATAGAGTCAAGAAAGGCGACCAGTTGGGAATATTCCACTTTGGTGGCTCTACCCATTGCCTCTTGTTCCGACCAGAGACCAAGGTTACATTCGAGAAGAAGGAAAATGATGAGGTGTTGCTGAATGAGCCGATAGCCAGTGTCGGAGGTAGATAATTAATTAATTACTTTTTTCAACGCTTGTAAATGATTATAAAATGAATAAAATTTCTACTTTCGCTGGGAAGTATGTGTCATGTTGAGAACGCCAGGATGTTCCTCTTACACACGTATTGGTTTCGAGGATGGATCTTTTGATATCTGTTTGGCACGAGTTAGTATAACCCCACAACAGCCATCTGCAATGGGTATTGTCTTACTACTAACAATTCAGAATTAGCTAAGAGCAGATTAAAGCAATTTACAGAGTCGGTTGAATGAAATGCCAAAAAAATTCCACCTCCCTAACAGAGATACCAGTTCACCATCTGATTAATCTGTTCCTTTTCACTTTCCCTTTTTCTCTCCCACCTCCCCTTGAATGTAGGCGAAGCATTAAAAAGCTCCTCTGCAAAGGTCCTTCCTAACTCCTTCCCCTTTGGCACTCCATCCTCTGAATACCCTAGTGTCTCCTTCATCTCGAGCTCCATTAAATCACCTACCCACTGGGACCTCCCAAAATCAATCAACCTGAACCTCTTTTGATTATCCTTCATTAAATCCTCCTCGTTTTTGTTATCCAATCCGTAATAAGGCTGGACTTTGCGTTCCTTCGTGATAGCCATGAGGTTCTTTGCTTCTGCAACTTCTCTCTCACGTCGGCAAGGATTGAAAGTGTGGTCACCGTAAGAAATAAGAATATTGCGAGATGCGAAGGAATTATGAAGCCAACCATGGTAGTGAAAGCGGGTGAGGAGAGAACAGCAGGAATATCTGAAAAAAAGAGATTTTAGTCAACTTTGACTCAAGAAACAAGTTCATAGGGGGGACGAAAAGAAAAAAATTCCTGAAAAAAAAGCACGTACATATCTTTCCTAGTCAATTCTTCAGGAACAATCGGCACACCACAATCCTCCATCAACATGATCGGACTAAGGTAATGTTTTCCCCGATCGCCCTCACCATCTTCAGCTGTTTCTTCCCCTTCATCAGGTACGTAATACCCATACCAACTTGGCACAATTGCTCCACATCTCGCCAAATTCCTAATTGGCAATGCGAACGTCAGCCCAGACCAATGCTCGCTCATCCAATCGGGGAACCTTTGATAGTTCTTTGACTCATTGACCAAGTGGGTATCATGCTGGATTGAGAGCTTAGAGATGACGGATACGAAAGAGGTGGGTGGACAGGAGGAGGAAGAGGCTATCAATTGATGAGAAAGTAAACAACAGGTTGTAAGACAGGATCTGTGCCATATCAACGAAAATGAGATTCAAGAAATGCTCACCCTCATCACTCTCTGGTTCTTCCTCTTGAGAGTGATGTCGGCAACGTTCAACTGAATCGACACCAGGCCTATACCACGGGACGTTGTCTACATGAATATCTCCCAAGATTTCCGTCACTGTAGGATCCGCTTTGCGTTCCAAATAGATTCTTTCCGCTTCTATCGTCACTCGTCGGCAAATATGCCATCCCGCAAAAATGATCCGTGGGACTTCCCATTCTGCAGAATAGACATAGGAATGGTTACCTTCGCCTACGGATCGGGCTGGTGAGAGGTATAAGTGAGCGATGGGAGTAGAAGATGGAAACGGTGAAGATGGAGGGACAGTGATTCGGATAGTGTTATTGCCAGAGGATAACTTCGATTGAAAGGAGTAATTGTCACTAAAACAAATTCTGTGGGACTTGAATCCGCAAGTTGGCTTAACCACGTTCACAGGATTCCTACACTTCAGCTTTCGGAAGCAGAGATTAACGCGACTGCCAAGTTGATGCGTCGTTGTCTCAAGCTTTACCCGGACGAAAGGGCTAGTGAAGAGGAGCTGTTGAATGATCCTTGGTTTGAGGGAGTTCATTAACGTGGACGATAGAAAGTACGGCCAGGACGGGCCACTTCTAAAGCGAGCGAAGATAGTTCAAGTCTTTTCACTAGTATTGAAAGTTATTTCCAAAGACTTGTAATCTACATAGATTGATATCTGCTCACTCATCTAAGTGACGGTAGTCGTCCCACATTACCTAGTCCACCTCCACATCTTCTTAGCCCTTTAGTCCCCAGCGAAGAACTGGTACGCCAAGATCGAGCTTCTCCGTTTAAAAGATGTCTCCGATCGGAACGGATCTTTGAAAATCGTGTTATGTTCGAACTAAGACACGTTTTTAGACGAATGTCATTTGAAAGTCATTGGTTCAGATCCTCACGTTCACGATATTCCGTTTAGTCTTGGTCCTCAGGATCTTCCAACATCGTCCCATTAGTAAACTATCTCAAGTCCGCCATCTCCGTCGCCGAGTCTCCTTTATCCGGAAAGATTCCTTTCAGACTCGCCTTTAGGCTAGAGTACCTCAGGTCGGATGGAGGAGAATAGTATTGCCTACTAGAGACACATACATACAAGTAGACAAATATAAACAAACAAGAGTTTTTTGAACGATGAACTGAACCGAATAATGCCAAACCCTGTAGAGGTAGCAGCTGTAGAGTTGGTGGCTGTAGAGTTGGTGGCTGTAGAGTTTGCAGGACTGATGTAAGGATCGCAAACATTCGGGTCGTGGAGTGCAGCGGGGTCACGGAGGAAGTAGCCACGTCTAACTGCCTCAGGATATGACCTTCAAGATACAAAACATTCAGAACATAAAAACTCGTTCCCCCCACAAACAAGTCGAAGCTCACCATTCCCTAGCAAGATCTCCAGCTTCTTCGGATTTCTCTATCTTAAAGTTCAAGAACTGGTGTAGCGACATTTTTCTTAGAGCTAGCTAGAAGACAGCCAAGACTGAGTAATGAACTTACGATCCAGCCAGCACCCTTGCTGTAAGCCAACTTTTGTGCGTCAGCCCATTTGACCAAAAACTCGTCGGTGTTGTTGAATTCCGTTGCAAGACCCCATTCTAGAGAAAAACCTCAGTCCGAGTAAGGATTTGATGAATAAATTGATAACTAACCACCAAACCACAAGGGGTTATTGCGATTATTTGCGGCGTTCTGGACACGCTGGAGATCTACAAACATATGTGTATAAGCGAATGATGGAACGGATAAAAAACTGAATTCGCCGTACAGCAAATGCTTCTTAGGTATGCATCAGGATTCGGATCTGCCACGCCCTTCAAAACGATTAGTAAATGAGCCATACCTCATCTCTTTAAACCGTCAAGCTCACCCCGAAACTATGAATAATAAAAGCAAGTCAGTGGCGACGGACGTAATCAAACCCAGATAAAATACCTACACATAGTACAAGTGATCGTCATATCCTTGTGGTCCAATCGCAGCATCGGCAGGGTTACTGGGGTTGTTGAATTGCCAGGTAACGTCCATAAAACTGTTCAGGAGATGATCAACGAGAGTCCAAAGAGACATTATAGCCAAGAAAAGACGAACTTGGTCATAAGAGGCTGTCTGTCCAATCCGGAGATACTCCCGAGGCTCAATCCGGGTAATTCAAATGAAATGTCAATCAGAATAGGAAGCGCTTCGAGCAATACGTCGCAGATCTCCTTCTCGTAGCCACAAGGTCCTTGGTTGATCATATTGTCGAATACGGCAGTAACGTTGACCGAGTCGGATGCGTCTACGTCACGCGAGTGATGTCTGCGACGATGATGGACTTTGATTCCGAGAAGGTCTTCCATCGCTCTTATTGTCTCGACAAACTTCTTCTGATCTAGGAGAGAAGGTATGAGGGTGTTGGAATTGAAAGGAGGAAAAACGGAAAAGAATTCTTACAATCTCCGTAGCCTGGGGTTTGATTAGCATCCTTGATCGGTTCATTGACGGCTTGAATAGCGAAGACAGTAGAAAAGTCGGGATGCAATTGAGAAAGACCGGTCATGACCGCCGCCCAGATCAAAGCACGGTGGTAGTTATAATCAGTCTAAAGCAAATAATGATTGATGAGTAACATTTCTCTTTTCGACCGAAGCCTTTTTCTGTACTCACATAGAATTCGACGTCGGTGGTGCAACGTCCTGTAAATACCTCGTTGGGCAATGAAACGCCTGGAGGGGCATGATGGACTAGAATCGCGACAATACCGGCATTCTTCAGTTGTTGAAGGCCACGGCGCTGATACATAGACTCGATTATTAGACATCTTTAGATATGTTGGAGTTAACTCACCAACTGCTTCAGTCCACCTCGAGGATAAAATTCAGTTGTGCGGTCGACTAAAGCTTCAACGATCCAATACCCAAGCTACAACTAATGAGCTTTCTTGTAATCATTAAAGCTGTCGGAAACTTACAGGAATCCTGACGGTATTGATGCCCAAGTCCTTGAGCTCATTCACGTCGTCCTGAGTGAACCAGGTGTCCCTAACGGATATAAGTTCAAACGTTACACTAAAGACAGGAAGACGAAGAGACGTACCAATGTTCGTTGAATTTCTGGTCGGCAGTATTCGGATATGCTTGGACGAATGCACTAAAACAACAACATCTAGACCGAATAGCAAGAATACCAGTAGTTTGACATACAACTCGGAGCGGATACAATCAGCACAATGAAAGCGTTCACAATCCTGTCCACCCATTCTCAACCACTCTCCGGGGAGCATCCAGGGTTCCAGGACGAGCCTAGTAAGTACAAATGAGGAAAGTGTTAAAGAGAAATGTTGACGAATTCGTCACCATGAACCCAAGTTGACTCCATAGATCTTGTTAGGAATGGTCGCAGTCGCGGAGACCGTAGACAAGAAGCAAAATCCAACAACCAACGGAAGTAGGGAATACATGGATTGGGATGACTGGAGTCATGGAATGATCAAGCATTTTATATGTCCCAATCCTCCGTCTGAGAAAAAAAGACGCGCTACAAGTTAGCTCCCGCAAAAAGAAACTGGATGACTTCCTGTAAGCTTTATTTTTCCAAAATCATCCATTGATCCATATCGTAATTGTAGCCGAGCTTTTTTAAGACGTCTGCAGCATGCAACAATTGGAATTTGAAAATTTCAGGCATTCCAGATACTCATATCAGGGATGGCTCAGGACCCCTCCGCTTTTCGCCCAATTTTTGCAAATTTTCTTGATACGCGTGGCGTTGCGTCTGATTTTTGGACCAAGCTCCGCGATGCCGGTTCCTCCCCCGAGCTGTAGCCTGTGACGACTATAACTTTGCTGGAAGCCAAGTATGTATGTCCATGAATACATGATGATGCATATGCTTGAAGAAAGAAATAGTGGATGACTTCCCGTAAGGATTATTTGCACGAAGGTCTGCGATCATTGTCGGATGGATTGATAGCAAGCGAAATTTGAAAATGGGCGAAAATTGACAAGATTTTGGTTTAGGGAGGGGGCTGCAAAGAACCTCGGCTAGCCAGAGATATCTGGTTCCGCTGATCTTTGGTCATTAACTGCACCCATTATATTTGAGTGACATTTCCATAATACAGTCCGTTACTACCCGTACATCGATCCGCTCGGCGGATATTCCAGTAATCGCGCACTATTCAAGAGGTCGGTGGAGGTCGGTGTGGTCGTAGGTGAATGTCTTTTGGACGATTTTGCCTGAGGCGGAGCCTCGGAGTTAGACGCTTTCGTAGGTGGCCATTTGTTGAGGAGTTTCAAAAGATATTGGGATGATCACGGTTGAGAAAGAACAAAGAGTCTAGAGAGAGACTTGAGAGATATGTTCAAAATTCCAGACGAAATCAGTTCCGAAGACGTTGCTCCTCTGTTGTGTATACCCGGGCCTCTCTTATCATTCGGCAGCATATATCAATGCCCTTGGACTACAACCCAAAAGACGTTCAAAAGAAGACCGGTGTCAGTCGTCACACTCAGTATTGCATTCAAAAGCTTTTTCAAAGACCAAAGAGTTGTTGTAAACTGTAACGTGCCTAATCGGAATTTGATCGGAATGGTAGACCAAGAATGATGAATGGCTTGGGAGGCAATGACATATATTAAGTGGAATTCTGACGATGAAGCAAGATATCTCTGTTGGAGTTTGAGCAGTCTTAAAGGCAGCAAACCAGGAATGGAGGACGTCTACAGCCTCACTGGCAGGAGGTCCACTAGTTTGACACGAGGCTCAGGCACCACGTGCGTTTCAAACTCCGACTGAGTGGGGCGATTTCGATTTTGCTGTAACCCCGGAATTTGGAACATCCGACTTCTTTTAAAGTTCCCACGAGTTTACCGGGCGCTGTAAATGGCGATTACTGGAATATCTATAATCCGTCGAGCGGATCGATGTATGTATGGATAGTATTATGGTAAGTCGATAGGATCAGCGGAACCAGTGATATCTCTGGCTAGCCGAGGTTCTTTGCAGCAGCCCTCCCTAAACCAAAATCTTCTCGATTTTCGCCCATTTTCAAATTTCGCTCGCTATCAATACATCCGACATTTCGCAGACCTTCGTGCAAATATCCTTTTGGGAAGTCACCATATATGATGGGATGGATCAGTACACAGGGCAATTGGAGGTTGCGCCATCAAGGGTGTATTGAGCATTCTTTTAGCGCCTCTTTTTGATTCTTCGAATTTTCCGGTTGGTCCTACGTCTTCGGGACGTTCATCAAATTCCCACCCTCTTCTCCTCCTTCGCCATGACCATCCTTGGTTCCCAATCCACTTATAGTTTCGTCGTATGTCATCTTGGTCGATGTGTGGCTTGTGCTCATCGTTCCCTAGACCAAATCGGATTCTCGGTACCCCAACAGCATAAATCGAAGGAGTCGTGGCGAGTTTGCTTCAATACCTGAAAAAGTAACCTTTCTTCATCATCATTGAGATCCACCAAAATATTGAGATGTTCTCGTCTAGTTCTCTTTGAACGTAGATCCGAGGCTATGGGGTCATGACCTCTCTCCCAACCTCATAGAGGCAGATGATGACCTTCACAGACCTGATCCAGAGTCGGAGGCCAGGAAAATCGAATTTGGCGGTCATGCTGTTTCAAAACGAGGACTCACAAACGTTGGCTGTCTCGCCTTGCTCTGTCTCGGAATACTGGCTCTATTGTACGCTTCATACTTCTGTTTGCGTTATTTCTGCGGTTCTAATGATCGCGTGTAAAGTCTCGGCTATCCCGTTGCAACGTTCGCCACTCGCTCGCCGCTGTCGACCTTTGGTGGTTTCAGCACTGGTGGGCTCAACGCAAGTGGGCAGGTGAGCGGCCGTGTTTTCATACAGCTTTGGTGCCACCCGCGTTAAGGACCCGTATTCTCATTTCAATGTAATTCAAGGTACCTGAAATACCTGGAAATTGGGGTCTCATCGACCTCGATACGCCAAAAGATGTCTATACAAAACCTGGCTGGAAAGATTCTTCCAAAACGATGCAGCTCGTTTTCTCGGATGAGTTCAATAAGGACGGCCGATCGTTTTATCCAGGTGATGACCCGTATTGGGAAGCTGTTGATCTCCACTACTGGGTGAGTTCGATGAGACTAACTCCGCGTGTGACATGACCGAAAAACAATTTTTCGGACAGCAAACGAACAACTTGGAGTGGTACGATCCCGCTGCAGTGACTACTGCCAGCGGAAATTTGGTCATCACTCTGTCGCGAAAGAAAACCCACGATCTGAATTATCAGGGGGGTGGGTGTGCTTTGATACACTTCCTGGTTTAACTGAGGCTGACACGTACCTTCGCTCATAAATAGGTTTGATTTCAACATGGTGAGTTTCTATTATCAGTACGCAGACAACTCATTTCTTACGCACTATTGTCAGGAATAAATTCTGTTTCACAGGTCGGTGATAGAATGTACTACCGATTCATTCCGAGACCTAGCTGATTCTTGATATGATCTCCTACACTAGGTGGATTGATCGAAACTAGCGTCGTTATTCCAGGGGCGAATAATGTTTTGGGAGTGCGTACTCTGATCTATTTCCAGAACAGAATGATTAAGAGGTCTTATTCATTTTTCTTGCCTCCATTTCTCTCCAACAGTTATGGCCAGGTGTGTGATACAGTAACTATAGTGAAGCCGAGTATCTCACAAAGCTCGACAGCTATTTGGGCAATGGGCAACCTGGGAAGAGCTGGATATGGAGCTTCGTTAGAAGGGACATGGCCTTATACTTACGGTAAATTTAATCAACCCTCGACTTCGTCTGATTACTAAACTTCTCGTCTCTTCCCATGCGTTAGATGCATGTGATGTCGGCACTGTCAAGAACCAGACTGTCGATGGTCAACCTGCTGCAGCTACGGTAGATGGCGATACGGGTAAGGGTGGTGTACTCAGTTATTTGCCTGGGCAGAAACTTTCACGTTGTACATGTCCGGGCGAGAGTCACCCTGGGCCAAAACACTCCGATGGGACATTTGTCGGTCGTTCTGCTCCCGAGATTGATGTATTTGAAGCACAGGTCAGTCTTTTGTCGTTGTGTGGCATTCTTATGCTTAGAGATGGAATGCACTCTTAGATAAATAAAGATACATTAATTCCAGGGGTATCTCAGTCGGCCCAATGGGCGGTAAGCTGCTATCTGCCAAATTGAGCCAACTTTGTCTGATTGAATCGTTCAGCCTTTCAATCGAGCTTACGTTTGGAATAATGACACGGATAATATGTTCATTCGGGATCCAAGTAACTCGATTCAAAATTCCTTTACCGGTAATGTCGACCAGCAGGCAACATCCGTCGTCACAAACACCAACCCGCAATGCTACGAGGATTCTATCGATCCTTGTTATTCAGTGTACGGTTTCGAGGTATGTCATAACCTCAGGATCTCCTTTCATTTCATGAGTACTGACTCACTGTCACCAGTATAAACCAGGTAATTCAATAACTTGAGGTCTTCTCCGCACGAGCCGTTAATGTTGGACTTTTACGTCTCTAGGATTTGATGACGCGGTACGTCGTGGTTATGATAGATGGTCGGTAGTCTAAAGATAGCTAACTTACATTCCTCCGCAGTACATCTTATGGATATCAGACAACGAGATATCTTGGTCACTGAATGTGGCTGGTCTGGATGCCGATCCACAGGTAGAAATTTCCGCTCGACCTGTGTCCCAGGAGCCTATGGTGAGAGACCCTCTTCTAACACTTGGAAACGAAAAAAGAACTCCGACGATTGAATCGTCTCTTCACAGTACCTTCTCATGAACTTGGGAATGTCGAGAAACTTCGGCCCTGTAGACCTCGCTCATCTACAATTCCCAGCGCACATGTATGTCGACTGGATACGAGTCTATCAGGACAGTGACAATATCAACATCGGTTGTGATCCCAAAGATTTCCCCACTGCCGATTACATCAACACGTACGTTCTGTTTTTTCATACTTTGAAACTGCCAACCAACGCTTCGGACTGAACGTACTCTTTGTTTTTAGATATATTGAGGCATACACGAATCTAAACTTGACCACCTGGGTAGACGATTACGGACAACCGTTCCCCAAGAACAGCCTCCTCGGAGAGTGCTAGCGGTCTGCGAGAGCCAACGCCAATATAATGCGGCTTCTCTCATCTCTCTCTCTCACACGCAGGCTTCCGTCTGTCCTTTCAGACAGTATGTATAGATAGGTTCGAATGCTCGTTCAATGCTTAGGGCATTGATGGACTTGGGCCAGGAGACAATTCTGTGACAGTACTCCTGGTTGGACAACAATTCTGCTTTCTTATGTTTGTTCACATCTGGTGCATTTTTTTTTATCTCTTTCTTTGCATTGTGCATATAGATCTTTTCTTCTCATCTCACTCGATTTCTATGAATTCTATCTTCATTACTGCACACTATTCCTCTGATTTGATGATTTGACGAACCGTTCTCTTTCTTGCTCGTTTTGTCCTTAAAGTTATTATGACATCCCCGTCACCTTTTTCACCCACGATCGCATTTTTTCTCCCATCACTCTTGAGGTACGCATCAGACGCTAGACTGGTACCCAGGGCGGGGGTTACCTTCATGCTGCCCACTTCTGATAGCCGACAGCCTGCCGATGCTGGCCGAGCCTGAGAAAGCACGTGAAGCAGTGCACGTCGCGTCGACGTTATAAACGAAACTTGGAAGTCGACTACTACTGCTAGAGTCGACTGCGCTGTAGCCAGTCGACGTCATGCCAGATTCTTTGGAGGAGAGACCGTCTGGGCTCTCATGTCCGGAGAATCTGGCGCAGGTCCGACAACTTCTCCGTCCCCGCTTCTCTCATGATTTGCATGACTATGCATTGGAAGGAATATGCAAAGCCGCGGATGGACTTCACGTCGTCTCGGTTGTTAAAACTGGTGGGGGAAAAACCACATTTTTCACGGGCTTCATCGCTCTACTCCAAGAACTATCAAAACTTCCTGCCAATCATGCCCTCAAGACCTGCCTTGTCCGTACATTCCCAGACCATCCTCTTTCTATCATTGTGTATCCTACCAAAGGTCTTGAAGTTGAAATGGTGTGTTATTGCTTGACTTGTTTCAGCCTACCTGTACTGAAATGTTTTTTTTAGGAACAGACTTTCAACTCTCTTGCTATCAAGTCACTTGCCATCAATGAAGACACTTTGGCAGCTGCTCGTCGGCAACATGAAAATCTTTGGCATACGGCTACCAATTCGTCACTCTCTTGCTTAATTCTATCACCTGAACAGCTTACATCCCGACATTTCCATATTTTTCTCCTCGATAAATCAGTTTTTGCTCGGATTGTATGTCTGGGAGTCGACGAGATACACCTTATTTTGAGTTGGGGTTTGCCGCAATTCCGCTCGTCTTTTCGTGATATTGGGAATGCCCTCATGCGCCTTCCTGCACGTACCACGCTCATAGGGGTCACTGCGACTCTAGCTGCTGGGAACCCTACCCAAAAGCTTGTTGACATCCTTGGCCTACGACCTGGCACCTTTTTTTTCAGTTGTCGTTCCAACCGACGCCCGGAATTGCAGCTGATCTTTCGAGTTCTGCGTCATGGTTTGCAGGGGTGGGATTTTCCTGACTTGAAGTGGGTAATTGAGGGTAACCGAAAGACAATTATATACTGTCGAACTATTTCACTTGCATTTCGCCTTTTTGTCTACTATCTTAATGTTCTTTCCGGAACACTACAGTCTTCTACCCTTCCCCAGGACCATGTCCGTTTCTGTTGTGCATTATTTTCTACATCTTATAATACTGATTCTCGCAATATGTTTATTAATAATTCTGTTACTCAAGTTCTCATCACTACAGATGCGCTCAAAGTTGGTAATGACTTCCCGAACATCAATGACGCTATTTGCATCAACCCCGAGACTCCGGAAGACGTTTTGCAGTATGGCGGTCGTGCGGGACGGAGGGAAATACGTTCAGGACCTGGGCCTCGGGCCATCAGTTACTTTACGCAGTCAACAGTGGACCGAGCGAAAGCTGTCTTGGCTGGGAAAGAGGACGTAAATTGGGATCTTCTTCCTGAGAATCCGGATGAACGACAAGGGAAGATGTCAATTCGAATGGCCCGGCTGGTTCTCGCGGCGTGCATTGAAACCGAACTTGACATTCAGTTTGACAACCCCGCTATCGAGTCTCCTTGCACCTGCGAGTCGTGCATACAACGTCATTCCCAAACGACTCTTCGCTCTTTCCCCTGCACTTGTAGCGGATGTAAACCAGAAGAGCCGTTACCTTCCCTTCCAAAAAATATGTCTAGTCATCGAGCCGGCGGGGGTGTACCAATGGCAGAGCGTATCAGTGACAAGTTCCGGGAGTACAGCGAAAGACGACTCGAAAAGTTTCGTTACAAGGTTTGGTCGGAGTCTACAGATGTATTTATCGAGTCCCTTCCTCCTACGGCCGTTCTACCGGATACTGCAATCAAGTCCGTTTTGGACAATTTTTCCAACATCCTCAAACGTAAAATTGAGCTGGCGCCCTTCGTTGGAGAGTTTATTCCGATTATGGGAAAAGTGGGTGCGTTGATGGACGAGTTGTCTGCGGTGGAAAAGGAGCTGAAAGACATGAGTATTGGTGTCAATCTGGACAAAAGGACTGGTACTTCTAGGTGCGAAAGGTAGTCTGTCCTGAAAAAAATTGACACTTACCATCACATTCTAGTTCCACTGCCCAAATACTCTCCGAGCCCAGCACAACCTTATCCAAACCAACGGCAACTACCTTGTCTTCGTATGAAGCGTTCTTCGCCTCGTTTTCTGGCACTCGGCAAGCTCGAATACATAATCGGACTGACTCGGAAGCTGCTCTGCAAGACCGGTAAGTCTGGACAATATTTCAATTGCCAGGTCATTACATTGAATCGCAATTTCAAGGACCAATGTCTCACAACAACATACATCTTTGAACAAGGAAGTACTGGCACCGTCCTCCCAAGCCAAGCGCAAACGCTCCGATACTCGTTCTGATCAAGTTGGATCCTCTAAGCGTTCAAAGTCAAATAAGGGGTCATCATCCACTGCTGAGCTTACGACAAAGCAAAGTAAGGTCGCGGCCCATCCTGCTACCCGGACCAGCAAGGTCTGTTTTGTTTTCGTTTTGGTTTAACTTAGTATTTCTCATATACTGCTTACAGAGACTGAAGGAGAGAGAGAATATACCTACATAATTCATTTAGTCTGCCGCAGCAAAGTCATCGTCATAAGTATTTTCTAGACTACCTAATATTAGTTCACCTTGTTCCTCGTCACTTTCCTCTCCTTGCTTTTCATCACATTCCGTGTTCCCAGTTCCTTCCAAACACTTTTCCAACCCGGTATTTTTTTGTCCAATGTCATCGTTTGGATTCAATGCGAACCCATCATGTTCGAGCATTGAGTCTGAGTTTGCATTATCAAACTCTGCACACGGCTCATCAAAGGTTTGTGTCTCCAAGTTTATCGGTTCTGGGACAGTAGACATAGATTGACCTTCTTTCCTCTTGTTTAGACAACGAACTCGGCATGTTTCCTGAACCCACTTCGCAAGTCTCCCGTTTTGGAGACTAGAAACGCCTCGGCCGAAATCATCAACTCGGCGTCGATCTGCTTCTGTGTATGTACGTCCAAATCGAAACAGATGTAATTCTTCTGATTGGTAAAGACCAATCAGTTTCCGAACATCTGCTGTATCTGATGGAGTGATATGGTTTCCGGAACGACGGGCCAATCCCAGACTCTCATGTATGTCTTTCTTCACTCTCATGAAGCGGTAGACATTGGGTGAGATCATTTTCCGAACGTACTGCTCATCAAATCCTGTGTCCCTTGAGTTGATGTGCTCATAGAGCTCATCCTGACAGCGCTCTTGAAACAGATCTCCGGCTTCAAAACTTCTCCCCGACGTACTGACTAACCAGTTTTCAAAGAAGAACTTGCGGAGCTTGGGACTTGATTCGAGCTCAAAGTTACAGATCATTTCAAGCAAATAAGCTGTGTATTTGGTATGCGAAGAACCGGCGAATGAAAAAAGCATTGTCTGTTAAACATGGTAAGCATAAAGTTTGAACACTTCTGACGCAAATCGGAACGATACTCCACTTTTAGGCATTCCCAAGCGCCGCCAATATCTCCCTTTGACACAGACTTGAGGACGTGGCGAAACAGTAATGCATCGTGAATAAAACGAGTTGATCGTGCTAGTGACTCGTCGCCAGCAAACGGCTCACTTTCTTGAGGTTTGTTTTCCTTCTTCTTGCCCTTTTTCAGTTTTGCGTTCATTAATTGACCCAACGATTTTGAACTTTCATCTTGTTTCGGCGCTGACCAGGCAGAGCCACGAAGAAAGGTCAAACTATCATCGCCACTCAGAGCATGCTCAAAAGCTTTTCTTGTTCCATATCTCTTATGTAACGCTTGTGCCATTGCGTAAAGCTGTTGAAATGACGGTAGGTTCTTGTTTTCTTTGAGTCTTTCGAAATACTGAAAGAGGTCTTCAGTTTCAAAAGTGTTGCTATAATTGATCCGTGAGTAATATACATATTACATGGCTGCAAAAGTGCTCACCGCCAAATATCCAGGATCCTGGCACTAAGCTGCGTATTGAGGAGATCCGCGTAAGGATAATAGTCCACTTTACTGACATTTCCTGGTGCCTTTCGTTTCAATACAGTTGCACCATAACCCAACGAGGATGGATCCCGACTACGAAGACCAACCCAATGCGCCTCATATATTCTACTCAAGAATGTCCAGACCGTGTGCCAGATCTCTAGAAAGGGCTCCACAATATCCATCCGTTCATACGTGTTTGATTGGAACTGAAGGTAATTCTTCAACTGAACCATGCGTTCATAGGTTAAACCGTCACCACCGGTCAGAATAAGGCGACGGTTATAAGACTCTTGAGTCTGCCCAAGCTGTTTGAGGAAGTCTTCGAGTGCTTTCTTCATTTCAGTGGTGCTTGTTTCGTTATAACCGTTGGTCGACAACGGGAATATCTTCGTGACTCGTGGAGGAACTTGCTGCTTGATACCGTGAGTCATATAAAGTGTCTGGGCTTCAGTGGCATATGCAGCTTCCAGTTCGGGTACGAACTCGATAAGGATTTCGAGCCAGTGTATTGGCATTGCCTCGTTGACGTACGAGTGGTCAACCATGTACCAGAGCTTTGTAAAAGTAAGCTCCCGCCTCAAACCCTTCGAAATCCACTCTGTCTTTTGATCGATATCCAAAATTCCTTCTTCGTAACCCTCTCCTTCACATGCAGTACCAGCGGTGCCAATCAACATATGGTTTTCACGGCCCATTCGCTGGTCCCGTACACGCTTCTGTTTCTGTATGTTGTCAAGTCTGAGGAGAAGCACCCTGACCGTGCTTCTACCAATATGACGGACAATTCCCGCACTGTGCTCAGCATATTTGACTAGGCTGTCGGTGGTTGCATGATAACTTGTAGAGGACCCGTTTCTGGATTCATGAGAGAATAGGTAACGATTTGCACCACATGCGAACAGAAGTAGACCATTGTCTTGTGCGAGCAGCTTTGCATTTCGATTTCGCGAGAAACAGATGGACGATATGGCATATACTGCTACCTTCAATACGAAACAGTAAGTAAAACTTTTTGCTTTTAATTGAATAGTAAATACTTACAATTTCTGGTGGGCGTTCATTTCTACTTGCAGCGGATGTCTCCGACAATGCACCTTTCGCACGACTGCGACGATTTCGGTGGTGAGGTGTTGCCATTCCGATAACATAATTCCAAAAGAGGGGTAGGTTCCGTTGAATTGCTGCACTAGCCTTTTCGACAGTCTCGGCCCCATAATTATCTTCTTCAATGTTTTGAGCTCCAGTAGTAAAGGTATGGAGACCTCCTGATACTGAGACCGCCTTTTTGACCGAATTGATTAGATGTTCTTCCACAAGCTGGGCCGCAAAAGCCGTAATACTAGGTCGTGCAAACTTGATGACCCTGTAGTCTTTCGTCAAAGAAAATACATCCTGTCTTTCAACATGACCCATTTTTGGAAGCCCCATTGGATTCTGGGCCATGTCGGTCAAAAGGTTTGACACTGTATATTTACAGTTTCCACGCCCGGAGAGAAATGAATGTAACATGGCTGAGTGCGTACGACTGCGTCCATGTACTTCATTTCCGTCCTTGTCCCTCACTCGGAAGAAATGATACAGGAACTCGGAAAAACTCCAACGTTCGGACTGTATGAAGTTAAGGATTCGCTCGAGTTTTTTGGCTTGGAGGGAAAGAGGCTTCTTCTGGGACCCAAACCCTGTAGAACTCATATCTTGGTCCTTCCCATGCCGATGTTTTTGTCCAGAAGTGAGCGAAGTACCAGTTGGTGTTTGCAATGTTGACTGGGAGGGCTGTAGCTGGACAGAATTTAATGGAGAGAATGCTGCCGATTGTGTTTGGACTGGGGTAGATGGTGTTGTGTTATAGGCGTACGGATAATATAGGCCTTGGCCGTCTTGGAGGGATACTGGCAGTGTACTTGGACTGTAAGGTGCAGCAGCGGACGGATGTTGCGGAGAGGCTAGCCAGACATATGTAGGGTATTGCAGTAAATGAGATTGTTCATTCTGCAAAGGTCCGTCGTCCTCACTGTCAGACATTTTACGGTAGAACAGCGAACGACGATAACAGTGAAAAATTTTCCTACATAAGTTGTACATACGTCATTATTATTACATTATTAAATGAGCGGCACTACGGCAGGGCTTCGGACATCAGCCGGCAAGTCCTCGCGTATCAAAAGTGGGCAGCATGAGGGTGACCCCCGCCCTGGGTGCCAGGCTGTTATTGCAAACGACTATCTTTGCAACAGCCGGGTTTACCAGGCTAATCAGACGCACATTTCGGGGGTGTGTCACGTGCTCCTTGTGATGTCTTTCTCGTTCTCATTTCTAAGTACATTGATGTGAACACTTTCCTTGCCATGTCCCCAAATTATACCCTCTCACTCCCATTCCGCTCATGTTCTCCTTTCTTGGTGCCCACTGCTTTCACAAATTTACCCCCTTACCCTTGTTTGTCCCTCCGCGAGCTTTCTATGTATTCCGGTGTATTTGATAGCTAAATTTACCAGTCACTCCTTCCACTGTTCCACTTGTTTACTCATTTGAACTTGGTCAATTCATCTGAAAGTAATGCATAATTTATTCAAAGAGCGGTTCTGCGTCATGTACGTATTCTATCTCTGCTAAAAATAAGACCACTGCGCCCTCCACACAATTTACAACAATACTACTTACAAGCATGCGACTCAACCCTTCCCTCCTCCAATGTCTATCTCACCTTTGTTGGACTTCTCCTCTATCCCCAGGCACATACGACATGGTACAAATGAGCATTTCACTCTGTCTTCTCCTCCACAGAGACAATGGTAATGGACAAACCATTAGCGCGTGTGGCTGTTGCTCTGCTTTGCTGTCGGCGTTCATATCTTGAGCCCAAATGTTGATAAGATTCCCATACATCGGAAATAGTCTTATCCGATATCCAGGTATCGATCCAGGGTATGTGACACTCTGAGACGATACGCAGGCACAATGTTATAAAAACGCTTTCGTCAGCCTTTCTGTCACGGTATTGAAACACATAATGTATGCCACATAGTTCGCCGGGGTATGAGATTGACACATAACCATCTTTCAGAAAAGGATCATGATCATGTTCCAACGAGGCCATTTCTGTTCTCGATAGGCAATAGGCAACTGTCTCGAAGGGAAGGAGGGAGAACAGGATCAACGAAGGGTACGCGAGGAATGATGTCACGATAGTGATTCCAGTTCCCAAAGAATGACGCTGCAGAGTGCCGTCGTCGTAAGCCTGGCCGAGAAGGGTGAGTTCGGAATCAAGTGCGAATTCAATTGGGACATCGCCTTCGGCCCGTTGCCGAGGGATTGCGCTCTGCTTCTTGTAAATTTCCCACGGGTTTGTCGGTCCGGTGTAGTGGAAAATGTGGACACCATCGAATGTAGCGATGTCCGTCTTTTCGAAGGTAGATTCCAATGACATCGTTAGCGTCCCGGCAATACAGTGACGCAAAGAATAGCTCTTTTTCTATATCAGGTAGAGGGTGCAGGTGAAGATGGATACGGAGACCGTTGTTGCTGAACGAAAATGATGATTTCTCACCAAGATCTTTCGAGTCAGAATTGCAAAATTTACCAGAAGATGTAAACTCTGGGGGAGAACTAGCGAACAATCCTCTGTCCCGTTGATAGTCCTCCGATGCGACCCAGGCAAAGATACTTTGATCATCCGAGTACTTGAACCGAATTCCACTGTGTCAAAGACGTGAAGAATTATGCCGATTTGAAGCTCTCCAAGCCGATCGATAAGATGCTTATATCGACTTCTGTGAAGATTCCGTTTGAGGAGTTTTATCCGGTGATGAATGTCAAGTCGGTGGTGATCCCGTTGACGGTCGCACTGGAAGGTTTGACTGAGCCTTATACGCAGACGGTTGGACGGGGTATGTGTAATTACGGGAAGTTCGTTGTCGCACCGTTACGAACAGTACTTTTTTTCTTTTCTTTTCTTTTGAAGAAACTTTTCTTATTCTAACATTGAATTTAGGCAAAAAATGTTAGAGTTTACAGCACGTAACGACGTCCACGTCATGTCGGAAAGTTTTCGGTGACTCTTTAAAATGTAAAAACAAGCCGAAGAGCGGTCAAGTGCGGTATCGTGGATCCCCTGTTGGGAGAATTGAAGCCAGAACATCGAGCCATAAACCACTAGTTGCTAGGCATGTATTTCATAGACTGGGGAGTTCAATCCTTCCAGCTTAGACAAGAAATAGTTATGTAACATGATTTGACGTGATCAGGTTGTAACTGTCAAGTAGAGCAAACTCCTTGAGAATGATTTTTAGAGCTTCTGAACTGTCAATTTCTATAGACTACCCCGTGATAACGTTAATGATATCAAGAAAGAAACATTTATACAGACACAGACAGATACGTAGTGAATTGTATACAGTTGAAGTTGTACTAGATGCCCCACCTCAGCTACTCCATGCAAAAGAAGCAAAAATTCGAGTTGTATAGTCATTGCCCATAATGCCCAATTTTGACCTACGTGGTCATACTTCTACAACACCTTGCTGGTTGGAGGTTTGACATGCGATTTCGCAGCTGCTATAATCTTAGACCACATTTGGGCGGTGACACGGTCCGTCCCATCTTTTTTCTTCTCAAACCATCGATGTATTCTTGGACTAGAATCTTTGGCCTTGTGGTCTGATGAGAAATCACCCGGGGGTACGCCGTTATGAGAAAGCACAAATGCTCGAATGATCTGTAATTCAATAAAGCAGTCCGTTAACCACGATGATAAGAACGCTTGACATGAAATGCTTTGCCTTACAGCGATGAGAGATAATATCAGGGCCGCTTTTGGTAAGGCCTCCGAACGGCTATTGTCAGGAATATTTTTAATGATTTCGAAGTGCGTAGCAAAAGTCTCGGAAACGATTCGGGACTGGAAAACGTCCTATAAATTACATTCGTTTGAAGGAGAACAACACAAATTTTGAATGGAGTGAATGAGCGAACATAAGTTACAAAGAAAGAAGTGACCACACCTCAGAGCGTTCCACATTATTCTCCGGATAGTAATATGGACGATTCTGATATGTACTCTTGATCTGCCCTTCGATGAAAGATTTTCGTTCTTCCTTATTCTTGCCATCCAAAATCTGGTCGACTATGGTGATAGCTGCTTCGCCGATCGCGTTACGCCAGCCTTTAAGGCTTTCAGTAGCCTATGAGAGCTTACGTGTTATGATCACCCATTCAACAAGCAGATTCGACGTACCATTTCCCTGATAGCTCCACCAAATTGTGAATACTGGCCTTTCATCTCATTTGGCATAACTTTGACCCACAGTTCCCGCAATTCTTTTGAGTCGGGATCATTCCAAGCTGTGCCACAGCCCGCGAACTCGATGAGAGCTAGTTTAAAATACTCAAAAAAAGCAGCCTTTGTTTTTTCGGGTAAGTAGTAGCGGAAAGGACCAGCGTGAAGTGTGAAATTAAGAGCATCTGAGGTTGGTACATGTGACGTGTATCGGAATTTCTTTATGTGATGATAATATTTGAATTCAGGACTGGATGAGGGGATGTAATTGATATGGATGTTGCTTTGGTTTGAGGAGTCTCCCGTTTTATGTACGAAATAAGAAGCCAGGCCATTTCCGTTCTCGATAGGCAACAGGCAACTGTCTTGAAGAGAAGAGTAAATGGTTGCGAAAGGAATTACGCCATCAGAGACGGCATGTCGACCTAGCCTGACGTCAAATTGATTTCCGTTTTTGGTCTTGAGTCTGAACGTGCCAAATGATAAACCATGAAATGAACCACGAGGCAACGAGAACGGCTGCGACTGTATCCTGTACAGAGTGCCGTCATTGCAAACCCCACCGAGAAGAGTGAGTTCGGAATCAAGTTCGAATTCAATCGGGATATCGTCGTGTTTGGGCCATTGTTGGCGAGGGATTGTGCTCTCCTTCACCACGACTTCCTGTAAAGTTCCCACGGGTTTGTCCGTGTGCTGTAGTGGAAGATGCGGACACCATCGAACATAGCGATGTCCGTCTTTTCGGAGGTCTATTCCAATCACGCCATTATCGTCTCGGCAATGTAGTGATGCGAAGAATACGCCTTTTTCTGTATCAGATACAGGCTGCATGTGAAGATGGATACGGAGACCACTGTTGCCGAATGAAAATGATGATTTCTCACCAAGACCTTTCGAGTCAGACCTTTTGATTGTACCAGAAAACGCAAATTCTGAGGGGGAACTAGCAAACAATCCTCTGTCTCGCTGATAGTCCTCCGATGCGATCCAGGCAAAGATACTTTGATCATCCGAGTACTTGATAATCTCCAGTTGCAATCGCAGAAAGGCTTTTGCTCCTCCCTCTCCATAGATTGGTGGCATATTCACCCCAAAAATCCCCATAAGACAATATGCCATGTCTTCTTCTCGTGTTGTTCTCCTAGATGCAGCCCATGACATTCTCTGAGCAATGCTGTAGTTTTCTACTGCAGACCCCTTAAAAACGTTGACTGGAATAGATGTCACTTCAGACACAATATGCCGCATGCTATATCTAGTTCCAATCATACTCCAGTCCTGATCCAAAAACACCACGTGACGGGGAGCAATCAGCTCCTGAAGGGTCCATCCCCGTTCGAACCATCGACTTTTCTTGAATTTCTCCAAGCCTGTCATACTCCTCCCATTCGAAACATCGCTCAAGTATGCGATGCATACAGGGCCGTCTTGGTAGTATTTGTACATTGAGTTGAGCGCTTCGGATAACTCGGCGCTACTAGACTTGTCGATGCAGCAAGTATCGATCCAAATCCACTCGAATTTGTATCGCTGAACATACTTGCAAGCATTCCATATCTTGCTCCAGCCTGCTTTCTTCCAGCTCGCTCTGCGCTTAGCCTCCTCAAAATTCCGACACTTCTGGATTTCTCGGAGTTTCCGGCAATCCTGGATGTCTTTCAACTCGACCTCCTCCTTCTCCCAGGTGTGTGAAAGGATAGCATAGATGGGAATATTCGTGAGGAATTCTTGGACCTCGAGGGTTTTGGTGTTAAGAAGACGCATAGTTGGTGAACAGGATGTTTACTCAAAAGCTGAAGAAAATGATAAACAATTAAGTACCTCGTAATTAACATGGAAAGATGCCGAGGTGGGGAAAAGGGATAAGATACATACTTGATGGTTACACAAGCTATACGTATGGGCTGTAGTAAATCGGATGTTGACGCAAATGCCTATCAAAAAAGATTAAAATTAATCACGTCTGTGGATGGTCGTAGGGGGGGAAAGGAGGGTGAAGGATCGAGTTACATACCTAATAGTGGTGATACAAGCTATATAGTTGGGCTATTGAGTAATTCTCCGAAAGCTCGACTGGAAAAATGAAAAAAAAATTGGTAAGATATTGTACTGAGGGAAGGACTTTGGCTTACACACCCGATAGTAAGAGCAAGAGTTGTAATGGAGGTAATGAAAATAGAATTTTTACTGAGAAATCTATTCAGGAAATAATTAACATTCGTCAAGTCATAGGAAGCAATGGGGAAGGGAAAGGGGACCAGGTATTTACCTGCTGGTACTGGGCTGTAACCTTATAGTCTAATATTTATGAGTTGAAAGCTGGACAGAAAACGTTGATCAATTTATTAGGTGGTCAGAGAACGGAAGGACTCAGGATACATACCTTGTGACGGAAACACAAGCTGGAAGTTTAGACTGAGGGATGTTTTCTTCACTAGACACGCAAAAATTGAAACTGGTTATTTTCACAGCCGTAGGAGAGGGGAGTGGGGAGTGGGGGAAGGGAAAATGGATAAACTATATACCTTATAGTAAGAACGCAAGCTGTCGGTGTGGGCTAGAGCGTATATCTAAAGGCTAGACAGACAAAAGTCGATGGGAGGGTTGGGAAAGGGAACAAACGAGCTACATCGAATATATGATGCTGGTGTGATCAATAACACAGGTTTTGGCTATCATCTAAGTGCTGTGTAGATCTAGTCACGAGGTGAGTATGGATAGATCGGTGAACCAAAATAGAAAATCATATTAGACCATATCTGGGACGCAGTTTTTTGGTTTTCTGTTTAGTGAGAAATGATGAAGATTCACCTAGGCCCCACCTGAGTGGTTTGATCCTATGCAGGCATCCCACCATTTTTTTTCATTAGCTCTCTCCATAATACAGTAGAACAGTTCTCAAAACTTCCTATCATTCTAGAATTTCTTGAATCAGTACATGCACTGGAATGATGACACTAGTGGTCCCAAATATATATTTCTGTATCAAATCATGTGTTGGCTTGGAAATGACTCAGGGCTATCTCCCGGGTATGATTTGATAAATGAAATCAATACTACTTCACCCTCCCTAACCTACCATCTTAGGCTGAACTTTCCATCCATATGTGCAGAGGTATATGTATCAAGTTGCAAGCACCTGTATTGAACTGCTTTTTTGTGAAATGTTACTAATGTCAATATTTATTCAAGATGGCAGATTCAATTGTTAGTTCTTGGAAGGATAATTTGGCCTGAAAAATTTACATTGGCAGAATCTTAACTTTTACCATTTCATCCCTTTGACTGGAGACCACTTGGGTTGAAAAATGGGGCTTAACTTGTCTTGAAAAATCTGTATCAGAATCCCAACTTTTACCTATTTTGTACTTTCATGATATATTGAGCATCCAGAGCTTTTTCGTTTCTGAGTTGCTATTTAGTGATGAGTATAAACTTGATGTTATTCTTTGAAGGATAAACTCAATTTCATATGTAAAGATTTACTTCTTTGATAGGTTATGACTGTGAGAATTTCACACACAGTTGTGTGAGATATTGGGGAGCATCATCATTCCGCACACCATTTTTGATATCAATACTGCATAATGTTACCCCAACAAATTCTCATGTCAACCCCATCATTAGTATTCACATCAGCACTCCATCATCTATCAAGAGATCTAGGCCATCAGACAACATTGTATGTGTTGTATATTTGTATATTTGATGACTGCTCAAAGGATTTAGTGATTGCAACTTGAATGTACTGCAACACTAGGATTATGATTTAGATGCAACAAGATCATGGATATAGAGACCACAGTGATTGGTACTCTGGATTGAGGTCAAAAGGAATGACTCTCAATGAATATGGCTAGAAAATTGTTTAGAAATTTTGGATTATCAGGGAAGTGCTTATCATTGTTATTATTGCTCATTTCTGGGGAGTGCAAAATTGTTATTGCACAAGGAGTTGGAGAAGGTTATTAGAATCATAAACACATCTGTGCTTGGGGGAGTGTGTTGGAATCTGTGATCAAAGGATTACAAGCTTGCTGTGTTCATGATGGAAACATTATGATTTTTACACCTTTTGCTACCTTTTACTTAGTACAACACTCATTTACAACCTTATTCTCAATTTAGCTACATATTCATGCTCATTATAGTATATAAGACATATGTAATAGTAGATAGTACTTACCTGTTTGCCTTCTGGCACCATATGTAGGCCAAGCAGGATTTATCTCAATGTGTTACTACACAAACAGGTGTTTTGACATCTGGATGTGGTATTCTTACACAAACAGGTCACAGTTGGCACCCACTCACCACTGCTAGTGTTCTCCAGGATATGTTTTACATTCTATCCAATTCATGATCACCACTTGCTCCTATTGTCATCCAGGTTATGCTTTATGCATTGTTTTTGTCAACATTAGCCCTCTAGGAAGTGAGGTAGTCTGCTATAGTTAAATTCCTTCATTGTTCTACATGCCCATATAAACTCTCTTTGTTGCTGTCAACTCATGCTTGAAGGCCACACACTTTGGTCACTAGGATAGGACCACGGACATAGGAAAGTCTAGGCAGAAGAAGAAAACCTGGTATCACCTTGCTACCCAACATTATCTGGAGCATTGCCACTGTATTGTTAAGATACAGAGACACTTATGCAATTGCTATTCAGATGCATTGCAACTGTTCATTTTTACATCATCATGACACATCTACAGGAAAAATTGAAATTCTCACACAACTGCATGTGAAATTCTTACAATGACATTGCAAATTATTTTTCAATTCCAACCTATCTTTCAAACTCATTTTTAGATTAAACAATCCTGTCTCGGGCTATTTGTCATGGTGTATGAAAATCTTGCTTGACATCTCCTCTGAGCTTTCAAAGCTGATAAAACTTACAGAGTTGTTATTATGTGTCAAGTCAGTTTTGAGTTGAGTTGAGCTTGGTTAGTCTAGTTTCATACCTTGTCACCTTCATACCTTTTTGTTGAAAGCTATGTGCTTTCCAGTTAGATCAACTTCAGACTTTTTCAAACTCAAATCGGAGTGGATTCATACCCTTTAGCTTCATCCTTTTTCATTAATCGACTTCACACTTTTCATTGGGCCAGGTTCATACCCGTTATCTTCATACTTTGTCATTGGGCTAACTCTATGCTTTTCAGTAAGGCTAACAAGTTCATCTTTTTCATTGGGCAAATTACGTACTTTTCGTTGAGTTAATGTCATACTTTTTCATTGTGCTGATTCTACATGTTTCTGTGGAGCTAAGCTGATGTCTTGCATTGAGCTAACGACATACTTTTTTGGGCCTAAATTCAACTATATTAATGTCTAAATTTGATCTTAGCTTTGAGCTATATTCAAATGTGACTAAGTATATCAGATCCTGGTGTGAACTATACAAAGCATTGAATTGAACTGCATTTATGAAATGTTTGCTATATCTGCAGATTTTTGGCGTGCTGAATTGAGTTGGCTATTTTGGACCTAAACTGAGGCAAAAACACATCTTGCATTCTTTTTAACCATTTGGTCACTCTGATGTCACTTTGAACCAACCATTTTCATCACAAACTCGGTAAACCTTGTTCAAGATATTACTGAAAAAAAGTTTCCCATTTCAATTTAACATTCTTTACATCCTGAGTCAACCTGCTAACTATAATTCCTAGATTTTTCATTTTAAGTCAACATTCTGTACGTACTGAGCCAACCTACCAAGTATGATTTCTACATTCTTCCCAGACACAACTGTATGGTAAACCCACCAAATATGCTGTTCCATTTGCACAAAAAATACTGTACCATTTCATTTGATTTGCCACCCCACCATGACCGTGACCGGTGAAACGAATTTTTTTTTTGCCAAAAGCAGAGCGTGAGCCGTGACAGGGCGAAAAATTTTACAAAATTCGCGAAATTTTACCCTTTTTGGAAGTTTTTCATGACAACATTGGTCCGGGAATTTTGCCCTGGACTGCCGTGACTGCGAACAGGCTCAAAATTTCGCAAATTCCTGGAGGCGCGTGATGCGTGACAAGTGAATTGAACGAAATGGTACAGTACTCCCGGTTTCATTGAAAATTCCCCATTCTCATTCATCAATGTATGCCCCATTCTCAATCTCATGGACCTCCCGGACTCATACATAAAACACATCCCCATTTTCATGGACCACTAGTATATCTCCTTTTAGTTTATCATGTATCTTATCATTTGACTAAGCAGAATCTTACCTCACTTTTATGTCATTTTTTTTACTACATCATCTGATTTGTTTGCCAAGGATGTGGTATGCTTGGCTATGTCTTGCTGACAAATTCTTTATCCTCCCTAGAAAGGAAACATACCTGAAAACACATTCTCGAGATACATTCCAAGCTGTTGGCAGTGCTGAAGAGCATGTACTGGCCTCGGATTCATTATCTTATTTGGTAGGGACGGGAATTCGACCACCAGTTATTCACTGACAGGGGCTTACAAGATGTAGATTTACTATTTGGGACTAGATACTGTACCATTTCATTCGATTTGCCACCCCACTGTGACTGTGACCAGTGAAACGATTTTTTTTTTTTCGCCAAAAGCAGCCCTGGACTACCATGACTGTTACGACCGAAGCTGTACTTCAAGGATTCTACGCTGAGGTCGTAGGTTCTGGATAAAGTTCGAAGAACCTCGTCACAAAGACAAAGGTTCTAGATCAGACTCGGAAGGCCTTCGTCACAAAGACAAAAGGTTCTGGGTTCCGAGGTTCGAGTTGACCTTGTTACAGAAACAAAGGTCAAGGGTTCAATGAGTTCGACGAGCCTTTACTGGTAGTAAAGGTTTGAGAAGACTTAGAAGAAGGATCTCGCAGAGTCCTTGTAGTAAGGCTAGAAGGTATAGATTGGGAAGGTCGAGCTAAGGAATTAGCTCAACCAAAAGCTATCTTAAATACAACAAGGCCTCATGTGCTAAGTACTGCTAAAGCATGTTCAGTCCATGAGGAACACGAAAGGGAAATGGCAGGAAATAATAAGAGACATGCATTGACATGCATGTTAAAAGCAAGAATAAAGCATGTTCAGATGAACATGAAGGAAGTATAAGTAAAACAGCAAGGAAATGTAAAGGAAACAATAAAGACATGTAGTCTCTGCATGTTAAAGGTGAGGATGAAGCATGTTGAGGTAAACATGCTGGAAACACATGGTATAAGTAAAACATGAGGCAAACATGAGGAGTATGCAAGGTGTCCTCATGTATGATCACAAAGGTGAAATGATGTGACAAAGTTGAAGGAATGTGATAAAGGTGAAAGGATGTGAAAAGAAAGAAGGTTGTGATGATCTAAGAGTCTTGGTAAACATGAGAGATAGGATATCCTCATGTGTGATCATGGAAATATGGTAAAAGAAAAGGAAAATGAATATGGAGAGGGAATAACTGTAACAATGACTGCAAACAGGCCTGAAATTTCGCAAATCTCTGGAGGCGCGTGATGCGTGACAAGCGAATCGAACAAAATGGTACAGTAATCTAAGATAGACATGATAAGGAGATAAAATAATCCCGAGAAGTTGCACATGCAGTGGTGGCCAAATACATGGCACCTTCTGCATGAGGTGCCGTGTGGTTCAGCCATTGCCCAAGACCTAGCACCAGTAAGTATCAGCCGGATGTACTGGTGGTCGGCAACAGCACTTAAGGCCGCACGCACGTGATCCTGGAGCGTGGCTGTGCTAGGTGGCACCCGATTTAGAAGGTGCTATATTTTTGGCCACGTCACTGTAAGCGAGACCGGGAAGTTGGTTGTGAATGAGACCGGGAAGTCACTTATGAGTGAAACCGGGAAGTTGATTATGAATGAGACCAGGGTTGAAACCGGGAAATTGATTTTTTGTGCATTTGGAACACCATAACCAGAGGTCAAGAAGCCCACCGTCGGTGTAATGGGGCTCTTTCTTACAATTCAACCCTGCCATTAAGCATTCCAGGCCACAGAATTCCCATTGAGTACTTATCAGATCTCATCTTATGAAGTTAACCCACGGAAAGCAAATAGTCGGCGGTGATGGTAAACTATTTACTCCCTCATACCTGCTACAGACACTACGGACATTGTTTTGATTATTTACAAGCATGCCTCACCTTCTTCTCCCATACCTTTCTACTAGTACCATCCCTAACAGAACCTCGCAGGTGGGTCATTGAGAAATTTCGACTTCAACCTCTCAGGTTGTATGGTGATACTCGGTTTGTTTATTTGTTTTATGCATCACATAATGTTGTGTATATGCAGGCTGCATCCATCGTCATTTAGGCCAATTTGACTTGTTCTTATGTCGGAAAAATCATTTCCGGCTTATAAGCAAAACCATTATACGGCAATTATGCAAGCATGTAAGCGCTTATAGGAGATTGTAACCGAAAAATTGAATTTCCCGCTTATAAGCAAAAGTGTATTATTCGTTCATATGACGTGAAAGATTTGCTTATAATCATAAAAGAATTGTTTATACAGACAGACTGGTACCTACTGGCTGGCCAAAACTTGAGAGTAATGTTGTGCCATAAAGGGGGGATATATTACCTCACGTGTACTGTACCCAACAATGATCAGCGGGGGCAATAATACGCTAGAAAATCAATACCGTAGATTTTTCGTGATTTATTATTAAATCCTGAATGTCTATAGTATTAGTAATAAGGGAAATAGAGGACTATAGTGAGTCCCGGACTGATAGTCAAGAGGAATAATTGTATTAAGTCAATACATATTAAGTCCAGACTTGTTCCACAAGGAAAATCGTATCCAGAGATGATAGAAGTGACTACATGACTATGGTAGATTAATTGATTTATCTAGTTATGAAGGTCTATGCTAGGCATTTCAGCTTGGACCTTGCGCTGTATTCTTAGTTTCCGTCGAGGGTAAGGTGATCGAACTAGAAGAAGACTGAGTCAAGATTAAGGAAGATCAAGGGGTTTGAAGACAAAGTTTGATCGATAAAGTAATTGATCAACCCTTTAACCTTATGACCTTAGTAATGATTTAACTCGTAGAGATCCATACAGACTAAGTGGTAATATTATTTGGTGCTGTAGAAGACAGAGTAGAAGTTGAAGTTTCTACTTAGGCCTACTCCAAACAAATAGGGTAGGTAATCGGAATTGCTAGGACTCTTAAAAGACTAAAGATAAAAGTCACAACAGCGGTGGTCCCTGCTCAAGTGGTAAAAATTTATGGTCAGAGGGTAATCGCAATACGCACTATATAGGATTGAATTACATAAGGAAAGTTATACTATAGTGGTCGAGACACCGGTTCAAGCGGTGTTCATATTGTTAATAGTAAAGAGTGTAGAGCCCCGTAAGATAATCCGTAAGACAGAACAGCCCCTAATAAAACTAATAAGGGGACGGACAATAATAATAATTGTGGTAGTTATTGATTAAATCGTTCAACACGGTATTCAGGTCTGAGTCTAGGTCTAAACAGTTGACTTCTGGGCCATCTGAATTATACGAAGTAGTAATGACACCGCAGTAGATTATTGTGACTGTTGAAGAAAAGTATGAGCAATCCAAGACAGAATCGGGAAGGGTTCGATCCGTCATTTTAATGATGACAGTCCTGAACTAAATAACCGAGATAAGTTCTGTTTTGAGCGAGATGGCGACATCGCAACACGATGGTTGAGGCGCCGTGAGTATATGAGAGGTTAACATTTTCCTAGAAGGTTAGCTGCGTGAGATAGTCAGACCCAAACTGCTTGAAGGGATTTCTGGAGAACTGACTTAAACAGGAGTTCTCGGGATTCCATCGATAATGTTCGGAGGTACAATCTATATTCACGACCCAGACAGTAGTTGAATAATTGAAGATCAAATTTGAAAGCTAATAGGACTTCATTAAACAGATTACTTGGGTTACCATACTTGGATATCAGGAGCTGATAGTGTAGTTCGCGTCGAAATCTGGGAAACCAGTGACTCTGGCGAAGTCCTATCGAGAGGACGTTTCGGAAAAACTTTCGGAAGGTCAGTGGAGGGAATCGAAGCAAGTTGAGAACGTAAAGGAAGAACCACCTAGAGAGGTAGGTCAGGTCTCTATATTCTTAGAATGAAAACAGGATCCGACAATATGGTATAGATTCCTTTTAAAGAAGATGGAGGAGTTCGGTTCCATAGTTAAAAAAACCTAATAGAGGTAGCTTCTAACCACGATGGAAACTGAAGAATCCGTTGAAAAGTAAGTATTAAACAAACTCATGAAGAACTCCATACAAGAGGCCGACTCATGAGTGTCGTCAGCTTGAACCGAGCAGTAATGATCCGTACTAACTAACTGATCGTCACTACTTAACTAGTTTACTTTCAAGAAGATAGACTAGGTTGTTGAGTCCTGAACAATGTCCAGGACTAAACCCACTTCTAAGGTTGACGACTAAGTGTCCTTAACTTAAGAAGAAAACTCCAGCGGAGGCTCATCAGAGAAACCGCAAAACGGAAAGAGGAACACTAGCCCCTATGCCTGCCTTATTCATAAGTCCTTAACAAAATCCAACTAAGGGCTGACGAAGGTTAGATATAAGAAAAGGAGAGCGTTCACTTAACACACACGCAGACCCACGTTAAAGATGACGATCACGTTTATTTTTAGTGATTCTGAAAACCCAAAAATTAGTTGAGGATTGAGCAAGTTAACTGTCTTTGCTTAGATCTCAATTGATCACCCCAATGAATACGCAGTGTGTTCATTCAAAACCTTTATTTTTTTACTGTACATATCCGGTTGTCCGTGGCTACATTTGAACTATTCTGTTCATTTTCAATTAGATAACTAAAGCGTTATCTTTAAGAACATGTCTAAACTAAGTTGGAAACGGGCAACTTAAATCAATAATGACTTTGGGGGAGCGCCACCCCGAGGTCTATTTTCACGTGATGTTGACTATATCTATACCCGACACACCGACTTATATCAATTATATTATATAGTTGTTATTCTAGTGAGATTTTTATTTCGTTAGAGTTTCGGTTATGTGGTTACTTATGATTTGATTAGGAGTTATACATCACATACGCTCGCTCAGACCCCAAGCCTCTGTCTTAGGAAAACGTCGTTTGTGTGTTTTGTTGTCACTTCGTTTCAAAATTAGTTCAGACCTCAACTTATAAGATCAGTGCTGAGTTATATAGTTGTCTATAGAATCAGATCTGTTTATGTGTTTTCATTTACACTCCAGATATGTGAGTTCACTTACATTACACTACCATCCAACACCTTCATTTCCATAGCTTCTACTATTGGGGCGCTATGTTCAGACTTACCGAAAGCTCCGCTTTGTCCCCGAACATGATGAACTTTATATAGACTTACCGAAAGCTCCGCTTTGTTTATATATTGGCTACTTCTTTTTGTGAATTATTTCATAGAAGGGCGTTATATTAGATTACCGAAAGCTCCGCTTTTCTGATATAATGAACGACTGGTCACGCTTACCGAAAGCTCCACTTTGGTGACTAAGTTGGCTGTCAAGTCTCAATTGGTTAAATTGAAGACTTTTCCGTGTTTCATTAGTGGTTGCTTTAAATATGATAACTCGCCTCTTTACACATAGATGTTAAGAGCATGAGAAGGCCTCGGCTGAAAGACCAATTTGTTTGAAATTTTGTTGTTTCCATACGAAAACACTATGACCTCTAGAGGAGGACTTAGTCGACAGGATTCACGCTCGTTCTTGGCATGATGTCAGTGACCTCATGGATCAACATAGATGACGGGAAAATATACATGTCTCATTTTACTTTTTATTTCTTTGATAAAATAGATCCTCTAGATGTCAGGAGGATGATATATACCATACATCTTTATTCGAAAGCATTAAATGCACGCGCAGTGTCAGGCATATATCTTTGAAACAATGAATAAAGCAGAAAGATTTAATTAAGAAAATTCAGACATGAACAAAGAAAATTAGATCTAAATAATAGCGCGGAGGCACATGACCGGCTGCTCAGTAGATCAACTGTTCAGGACTGAGCTAGAAAGATTATAGACCTGAGAGTAACCAACTCTCAGTATGAGACAGTTTAAGACAGTATGGCCTCGGGATCCGCCCAGACGCCTATTTAAACATCATACGCGGGTAGCAGCAGTATGGGGATTTAGATCAGTATCGCTCAGTGGCCAGATAGCCTGAGGATATAAAATAAGGTTAATTTAGTTTATTCACCTTGAAAGACCTTTTGCCGTGAGGCGGAGAGACCTAGACAAGAGACATTCCGTGCGCTAGCGGCGTTGACTAGTAGCGAGATCTAAGATTAATCTAAATCTGAAATCTGAACTGAAATCAGACCTGAGCTTCTATTAAAATCAGACCTCAATTAAGATAAGGGAACCTAGTCCTGTATTAATATAAATATAATCGGTGTCACCACAGTCGGTGAAGGGGATCCAGACCTCCTGAGTAAGACAAAATGAACC
>ML179733.1:29675-57190 GCA_004369135.1 Dendrothele bispora CBS 962.96 | reverse complement strand
TGTCGCCGGACCAGTGACCCTTTGGTCACTGCTTCCCATACACTAGTCCGTCGGGTTTGTCGCCGGACCAGTGACCCTCTGGTCACAATGTTTCTCTCACACGAGAGATTCACTGGTTCGTCGGGTCTGTCGTCGGACCAGTGACCTTCTGGTCACATCATCATGTCGAGGTAAGTAACCGCTTCCAATAAGGTCAAAGGCTTACAATTGTTTTACGAGATCATCTTTGTAGATATGCATTCCAACCATAGTCCTGCGAAACGCTTGGGGTACTTGTCGAAGGTCATGAAATGATTCCTATCCGTGGGTGTCAAGTTTTGTACCAGTTGTATAAAGGGAGGTCGCGGATTTGATACCAAGACCCTGCACACTAAAAATCTTTCTCTCATAGGGCCATTTGCGGTGTCAACATATCAGAAAGGTTTCGCCCGTATCTGGTTGAGTCTTACCTATTCCTGGTATAAAATATGGGAATCACGCCGTCTCAGGGTGGCTGGTTGCAGGTGCGTAACGCAATCTTTTCATTAGAAGCTAACGAAACTCATATACTCAAATGCAGCGACCTGGTGTGTGGAACCAAGATACTGCTGAAACCAGCACAAGTCAACCATCTCCTGACATTAAATTTGTCGGTGAAAGAACCACGGATATTATGAGTTGATTCATAAAGGACTTGATAAAATGTAAGAACGACGTAAATCCTTCCAAACATGACTTGTTTCTTGATGGGACGCATTGTGAGAACACTTCTGACTCTAGATGGTACATTCATGGGGAGCAACGACCCGTCGAGGCGGAAACAGGACTCGTGGTGCACTTGTCATTTTGTATGGATGATTGTGCGTCATTCTATTAAAGCAAAATCGGATATCCTTATCCGAAGCTCTTTCGAAAGAGTTAAATAAACCCGTGAATGCGCTGGTGAGCAAGTTGTCCGAGCTTCAACGAGTGTTAAATTAACAAAACGCATCTCTTCCCGCGATGCACACAAAGGACCTCCGGGTCCCTCATCCCAACCCATTATGACCTTATCTATCTCACCTAACGCCCTCCGATCCCTCTCTGTTCTCGAATGCACCTTCACCGAGGCTGCGATTGCGCTCGTACCGGGTGGACCTATCGTACGCTTGAAAACTGCGTTCTCGAGCCCTACTCTGGCTGAAAAACATATCAAAATGAACGCTCTATTTTCCCGCATCCGTCGATCGACACGGAGAATCAAATCGCTAGACATTGGTGATTCCGTGTACGGAGAAGAGTTCGCTATGGATATGTTACAGACGATAGTCACCACTTCTAGAACTAGAGATGATCTCCGAGATCTGGGAATGTTAGTTGTTCCGGTGGAAGGAAACGAGGTAAGTCATTTTTTCTTTCTTTCTTCACTGTTCGAATTGTCCCTTCTTCGGGTCTCTTGCGTCATGTTTCAAATTTGGATTTAAGTTCGCAGAGAAACCACTGGTGCTTTTTTCGTCGGAACGATCGGAGTCAGCACTGAGTTCGGAGATGAAAATCTCTGCTCTCTCTATTTCGAATTGATTTTGTACTAGCGCTACCACTCGTTTTTTACCCGGTTGATCCACGGGATAGCTTGTCGTTTTCGCTTATTTGCCAGTTCTGTATGTCTGATACATCTTCTTCTACAGCGTCTAATGTTTTGCGCCCTCCTCCGGTGTATGCATCGTCTCACGACTGTTGAGAATATACTGCCGCGGTATAAAGAAGGTTATATTTGTATACGAATTCGAACGCACCATAGTCAAGGTCATAGACGGAGTCATGAGGGTCGAGATTGGACGTGAGACTACTCCAACGGACAGCCTTTGGAGAGAGGTATGAAATCAGAATGAGAGGACGAAATGTCTTCGTCATTTTTTCCACTCAAGTACGTGAATGATGGACCTTTTTTGTTTGGGATCAGAAAAGGTTTTCCTTTTCCCCCAAAGAACCCTTTTCTCCACCACTCTTTTTGCTTCGCGTAAGATGACAACTCTACTACCCCTACAGCTTCTTCCTCTGCATCTCGCAAGTATGTAAGACTTAATTCTATGGGTTTTCTCAACTCACCTCTCGTAAAGGTCTGCATTGGAAGTACGGCCTAATGAACATACGAGTAGGCGACATTATCGCATACAAACGAGCTTTTACTGCTATTGACCTCGTTGTCGAGAAAGACGTATTGGTAAGCCTTACCCTGGAGCAAGCTACCCTGTCATTCATGCAGAAACCAGATATACGATATCAAGTCGAAAGGAACCTGGTGTCGCGGCATCGTAGGGTTGGGAGATTGATGGGGCGTTACTAAGAATGTCGATACGCAAGTTGCGTGGTATTTGTACTCACCCCCAGGTATGTCGTATCTTCACTTTTTAACGAGTTTGGATTGCTAATTCTCCAAGAATCTAGATGCGGTGTAGCTAGGTAAGTCATCTTTTCTCATATTCCAAGTCCTTGTCGTCCTAGCCCCAATTTCTTTCTCAGTTCCGCGTCGACAACGAGGTAGCCATTTATGCCATCGCTCTAGCTATTTCTGTTATTCCGGAGTCCCTCATAGTATTGACGATCACGATGTCGGCCCGGACTCAACGAATGGTGAAGCAAAGTGTGATTGTCAGGAAGCTTAACGCCTTGGAAGCTCTCGGAGGTGTCACGTACGTTCACTTATTCCCCTTTTTTCTTCGTTAGAAATGACTCACGTCGTTAACATTCATCAGGGACATTTATTCCGACAAAACAGGGACTTTAACTCAAGGTAAAAGGACGGTGCGAAAAGTATGGATGCCATTCTCAACTGTTCCTGACGCGGATTCACGAGAGTTGACCGTCGAGTCTGGTCCGGAGGCTTTAAGCCCTGAGAGAAGAGTACTAGAGAAGGTGGATGATAAGGAGGTGGCAATTGAACCAGGAAAGCTAGATGAGGGATTGAAGGAATTGGTGACTGTGGCTTCGTTGTGTAATGTCGCTACGTGAGTTCACTTGTTACTTTTTCCGTCATTGTTCTTGTTCTATCCTTTTCTTGCTTGTTCCTAGACTCACATGAAGCCATACTATTATTTCGATAATGTGTGCAAAAAGTTGGTCATCGAACATACAGTGAGCATCACATCTCTCCGCTTGCGTTGATTCTGACTTTAAACCAGCGTCTTCAAGAACAAGACCGTCGAAACCATGAGGCTTATATTCGTTCTGGTGAAATATTCGAGGACCGACAGCAAGCATATGAGAAAATGACCAAGGGATACGAAAAGTTACTAGCCAGTTGTCAACAGTAAGATCGTTCTAAGATGTCTGAAGTCATTCTGCTGATAATATACAGACTGTCAGAGCTTCTCTACTTATCCCTCCCATCTTTACCCAACAATGCTCGCAAGACTGATAGTATACAAACGGGAGTCAGTTCTAGCACTGGTAGTGGGGATTTAGATGAGATATATACACCTGGTGGGAAGTGGGAAGACGAGGAAGAACGCAAGTTTTACGAGGAGGTCCAAGATTTGAAGGAATTCGTACCGAAGAGTGTGCTCGGAATTGAAGAAGGTGAAATCCAACCTAATGAGGAAGACCAGGAGAAGATCAAGGATAGAGAGGCCCGAAGGAGGAGATGAGGAAACTTGAGGAAGAACTTGAGTAATTGTCGGTTCAGGAGCCCGGTTCATCGAACAAAGAAATCAACGGCTCTGCAGAAGAAGAAGAAGAGTGAGTTTTTCATATTTATAATAACGTAGAATTGCTAAATGATGTTCCATGCAGCGTCCCTACTCCTACTCCAGGTACTCCTAAAGCTTCCACACCACCGATGTCCCCACAGTTGGCCCTTCAAGGACCTTCACAATTATTGTCTGCCTTGTTGACCCGGTTGCCCGACGCCACGAACCGTGCACTCGTTGATCAAGCCGCTATCGATTTTGCGTTCCTGAATTCCAAAGCTGCCAGAAAGCAACTCGTGAAGGTGAGTCTACCTTCCTGCTCCTCGAACTGCATTAATGTCGCGTCAGTTCCTGGGCCAAGTGCCTCAACAGCTCGAAGAGGAATTTCGATACCTGCAGAGGAAGAAGAATGTTGTAAAGGAGTTAGCTGAAGTTCGACTCAAGGTAGCCTTCATGATTGTCTTCAAATCGCATTATTCTGATATCGTGACCTAGAACATTTCATATTTGTCGAACCTCACCGAATTCCGAGTAGTACCTACTCACCTTATGCTCCACATGTTTAAAGTATGTTTGGATGACTTTTCAGGCACAAATGTAGAAAATCTGGCATTGTTGCTAGAAGGCTGCGGCAGATTCTTACTGAGAAGTGACGACACTCGTGAACGATTTGGAACCATGGTGAGATATAGAACATACCCCTTTTTCCGCCGCTCTCTTATCGTTTATTTAGCTAGAGTTGATGAGACGCAAGCAAAGTATGCAACATTTTGATCAACGTCAACTTTTGTTAATAGAGAACGCCTACTACCAGGTTCGTCGTGTTTACCTCCCATTGGCCATATTTACTAACACAATTTAGTGTAACCCTCCCGAGAGATCTCCAGGACAGGAGAAACAACGTCCTCCTATGGAGCTGTTCATTCGGCATCTCATCTACGACGTTTTGGCCAAGAAAACCATTGACAAAGTTTTCAAACTCATTCGGAAACTCGACTGGGATGATGCCAGTGTTCGCAAAATACTCTTCAAGCTCTTCATCAAACCATGGAAACTCAAATTTGCAAACATTAGTTTGATGGCGATGCTGACATATGATCTACAAAGATGTCAACCTGCCTTTTCAGTTTCAGTAGTAGATCAAGTGTTAGAAGACGTTCGGCGCGGCCTAGGACAGAACGTTTATTCGACAAATCAGAGGCGGATAGCCACTATTAAGTATCTTGGAGAACTCTATATCTATCGGCTACTTAGCTCTGGAATCATCTTTGACACGCCGTGGTCTCTTGTTACTTTTGGACATCGTAAGTAGCAGCTTAGTCTTCCGCGTTCAAGACATCTTGTTCTGAAGAGGTCTCTGACAGCTGACGGCCGACCGTTACCAAACCAAGTCTGTCCTCTAGATATGCCCGACGATTTTTTTCGTCTCCGACTTGTCTGACACCTGTGGAATGTGCTTCGATCGGGGTAATCAAAAGAAGAAGTTGGACAACTTTTTGGTCTTCTTCCAGGTACATTTCCTGTCAACCATTATCCTGACAATTTTTCTGAGAAGACTACAGTATTACATCCATTGCAAGGATGATCTACCTATGGACGTGGAGTTTATGGTATCGAATTCTCTTGAAGTATGTTCAACTTAGCGACGGATCTCGGGAAATACTCATTCAATTCTATAGGCTGTAAGGCCTAAGCTAGTACGGCCTAAAACCATCGAGGAAGCAGCAATTGCGGTGGATGACATGTTTGGTCCCGCATTCCAAAACAAAGAGGGTGAGCTATGCTGTCTTTCTAGATCTATCAGCAAGCTGAGTCATCCACAGTCGTCGAAGAAGACGACAGTGGCGAAGAAAGCGAAGATGAAGATAGCCGTCGTGAGGACGAAGAAAGAGACGAGGATGATGAGGATGAACCCGTGGGTGCCGAAAAAAACGTGCGTCGACGTTCAGTTTCTTGAAAGTCTATCTGATTTTAGTACAGGAGGGAGAGAGGCCGTCATCTCCGACGAAGCCCTTGTCCTGTCCGCCAGCAACAGTATGCAAGAGTATCTGGGACCTTCAGAGGAAGCCGAAGCAGAATTCGACAAGGAGCTTGCCAAATTGGTGACTGATACGTCAACTGAATCCAGGAAGGTGGACAAGAAGACGGCCATGGCATTGTGGGACTCCTCGGTTCTTCCACCTGGTATGCGTAGAAAACGAGGTCGAGTTCTGGGCTGAAGAAGAGGATCTGAACCATCTCGACGCGTGGATTTTAAAAGAACAGAAAGCTGCTGCAGACCTGAAAGATTCCAACTTGAGTAATTCCGCTGCTACTCAAGCCGGGAACCGTTACGATATATTGGCCCAACAAGATGCCGATGATGCCAGCGGGGATGAGCAATCCGATGAAAGTTCGGACGACGCAGGATCTAGTATTTCAGATATTTAGGATGAGGAAGAACCAAGTTTGAGGGAAGGACGGTATTTATCAAGGGAGAGGAGAAAACAAGTGGGTTGTCTGGTTCCACTTTTGTTCGGTATTATCTGGGCTGACCGAGACAAAAACCATTCTACAGGTTCAATCGATCGCTATGATATTCCTACGGTAGAGGCGTTCTTCCCGAATATGAAAATACAAACGCTTGATGCTGAAGACTCGTTGATGTACTATGAGGCAGCGAAAATTCTATTGCGGTATCTTCTTAAGCTATGACTGGACAAACGTGATTGATTACTCAAATTCTAGATACCCACCTCTTCTACACCTGGCTGCATGAGCATTTCGGTCCCTGGTAATGTTTCGATACCGGTAAGATAATCTCCACATCCACCCAACGTTTCTCATCTCCGAAAGACTTCAGACTCCGAAGCAGCATTTGCGATCGACGCCGACCGAAATATTAGTCTTATACCACCGGATGGGGAGTTCGAGTTGACAAGTGCGTCTCGTCAAGTCACATTGTAAAACCTAGCTTGATTCATTGACACACTCCTCTTTTCTTCGAAAACAGATACCGAGCAACTGCCAACGTCAATTTCCGCTTCGCGTCTAGGGACGGGTAAATTAGTTTTGTTCGAGGACTGGGTAGGAAAGCTGGAGGTGAAAGAAAGAGGAGACCTAGAGGCGGAGAAGAGGATTTTGGCATTGAGGAGTTTTTATAAAGGGTACTGTTGTTTAAAATTAAAAGAAAAACTCTATCCAAGCTCGGCCGTGTTTGATCTATGGTGAAATAGATGAATAGATCATTTCTGGTCCTTCTAAGCGCAGGAGAGTAGTGGATGGACAGACCAGTTATGACGGAGGTGTTCACTCACGTCGCTTGCTAAGTTTAGCTTTGACTCGTCTGGGTGATGAAAAGCAGGTACAAACGAACCCGCCGCGTCAGTACACCGTCACATACAAACCCAACACAAATCCAACGCTCACCTTCTACGTCTTCTACATCCTCTTGTGTCCCCGCAAAACCCAACCCGCTGCGTTCGCAATACACCCTGAAGGAAAACCGTACGCTATACGTCCCGACACTCGTGTTGCCACTCATACCCGGCTTGAGTCTCCATCTTAACTATCGAGCGGCTTCGCTATGGAACTGTATGTCCTGAACGACTTGAGAGCACGAGGGGAAGAAGCGAGACGCATTATGGAGGACACCGTGAAAGCATGCGGAAAGGAGTTGAATGAATGCAAAGCACAAAAACTGGGCATGACGTGCGTCTTCTATCGTCCATTACTTTTGAGCATCTTCCAACTATATCTCAGTCGTTGGCTACACGTCAGCCGCAAAGACCTCCCAGAACATTACACGATCCGAGCCTATGACCATTCGGGAAAGCTGGTCATGAGTATTCACGCCCCCGACTATTGTTGTTTCCCTGCAAAAGAATCGAAACGCGTTCAGGGCCCTGCTGTGGGTTTCGAGCCTTCCCGATACGTCCGGGTGGATGTTTCAGATTGAAGACGACTTGCTGTTTCTGGGTTTGAAGTGCGAGAGGAAGGAGCCGTACAAAAACATTGATTCGGCGACGACAAGGATGTACATATCTCTATTTAAAACTCTTCCATCTTCCTCGACGACATCTATGATTCTAATCTAGCGACTAGTGTTATTAGACCCGTCCGTTTCATCACCGACTTCATTTTTTGGCTTGTATTTTTGTGGTTGACTCAATGTAGATTAATATGGGTGCGGTCGGTGTACGCAAACTCACAAACTCGACCTTTGAAGAGATTTCATTCGTCGAATAAATCATATTTCTTGATTTCCGAATCCGAAAACACCCCCTTCTTAAAACAGCAACACTACCATCCTATCCACCCATAACTCTTCCTCCACCAAAGGCGGTCTGTTCGGCGGCTTCCCCTCTCCCCTAACCCTCAAACTTAAACTCATTCGTTTTCTTTTCCCAAACCTCTATCGCAAACTCTTACGAAGCGTAGCAATCTATCACACGACAACTCTCTTTGATGACCAGCAGTCTAACGCAAATAACTTATAGTTGGAAGATCCCGATGTTTGCCAAGGTACTTTCACGTCCATCGGACCCGTCATTGCGCATGATCTACGAAGTATCAGCGTCACTGGTGAAAGTGCTGGAAGACTCTGCGATGCGCTTTTCGGATTTTGTTCTTCCAATGTCTCGACTCCGTTCACAGTACCACTGCCTCCAGCTTGCCTCGGTTGACTAGTCGAACACAGGTCTGGTGATGTTGTGGAAGGCGAGCATGAGGGCCTACTTTTGTGATGTTGTCTGCCTCGGTTGACTAGTCGAACACAGGTCTGGTGATGTTGTGGAAGGCGAGCATGAGGGCCTACTTTTGTGATGTTGTCTGCCTCGGTTGACTAGTCGAACACAGGTCTGGTGATGTTGTGGAAGGCGAGCATGAGGGCCTACTTTTGTGATGTTGTCTGCCTCGGTTGACTAGTCGAACACAGATGCTACCTGGCTCGTTGACCAACCGTATGTGCAAATCTCGTTATATACACTGAAATATATATAGTTTTGGAGACAGAGAGGTCACGAACGATCTGGAGGACTTTAATGCTCAGCTGTTGTCGAAGGTTAAGACTCGAATCTTTCCTAGCTTAGGTACGTGTCGGTCTTACACATTATTCCCTTATCCTCTTAGACTTAGACTTAGACTTGTTTATAGGAAATCAGTGAGATCTCTCGAGATACTATCGCTGTAAAATATTCTACTAAATACATTATTCCAAAGTGACTCCGCCCCTGTCAATGCGTTCGCTCGAAAGACAAGTATGACGACGAACGATTCCCAGTGGGTGTTTGATACTCAAGCTGCCGGTTGGGAGGTGTGTGTTCTTGATCGAGTCAGTCGTCCATACTAGCCTCATAGTCGTGCTTTGTAGCAATGGATCGGTAGACAAGGAAGTGAAGAAGTTCAACATGACTCGGGAAGTTATGCAGCACCTGTTCCGGACACAAATTTGGTGTGAGTCGGTGGTTTTTCTCGTCTCGTTTTTAGATCGAACACTCATTTCACCTTTAGAATTCTGTCGATCAATACTCAATACTGGTACAAGCAGAAGTAAGCCTAACGAATATCTAGGAGGTGTTTTTATTCTGATGTAGGTTCAGTTTCTGACTCTACGACAGTGACGAATTTCAGTGAGTAGTTTTACTCATAGCGGGCACCTCTCCCCTTACCATCTGTTTCACTCTAGGCCAGATCCAAATGTGGTCTTGGGGTTTATGGTAGACCAATTGCAAGCCGCAGAAAACGTTGGTCAAAAGGTGTGGATAATCGGGCATATTCCACTGGGCAAGGAGGATACCATGGAGGATCAGGTAGATCCCTCATTACTGCAGCTCACCGATTGTTTGGCAATTGACTCAGAACGACTGTGATCCACTTTCAGTCCAACTACTATGATCAGGTTTTGCAACGATACAAGGATACCATCGTTGGTCATTTCTTTGGACATAGTCATAAAGTCTGTGGCTCGAGGCTATCACTGAGCGTCGTGGAAGGTCCTGAATGATGCTCACACAGGATCATTCGAGATTGCGTATTCCAACTATGAAGAGCAGACGGCGGCGAATGCTGTGAGCGTTGCTTTAATCGTACGTATCTTCAAATCAGTGTGCCATGGTCTTCTTACCCATGCGACTAATAACCTCAACTAAAGGGACCCGCTTTGACTCCGACCAGCTAGTAAATCCCTTCCTATATTCTTCGTATTGACTCAGATTGTATTAAAGCGGTTTCTACTCAGGTGGGAATCCAGCATTCAAAGTATACGATGTCGATCCGGATACATTTGGGGTTATGAACATGCGTGTCGTATTTAGTGAGCTCATCAAGCTTTACGTTGCTCACTGGTCCACCTTAGCTTACAAACTTTGCTTTTCAGCCAACACGTCCGATCCATCTTTGCAAATCGAACGTAAGTCTAGGTCTCGTTCTTTACGTTTTTGACTCTACGTCCTGAATCAGCATTTCTCATTTCTCATTTCGTGTTTTCTTTTTAAACAAAAGGCCAAATGGGAACTCTTATACGACGCTCGACAAACCTATGGACCTCTCGTAGGTCTACCCGACGACTCGGAGCTCACACCTGCGTTTTGGCACAACTTGACTGAAGAGTTCGAGAGGAACGACACCGCATTCCAACTCTACAACACTTTCCTCACTCGAGGGGCTCTGGTCACGCCGTGCGATGAAGATTGTAAAGCGAACACAATATGTGATTGAAGAGCTTTTAAATCAGAGAATAATTGTGTGAGTACGGAAAACTCGATTCTCTTTTTGAGTTGATTGTCGATTAACTTTCTGATAGGATACTCCGACTGGCGGAGTGAGTATTGCTAGACGAGATATTGATGATGTCTCGTCTTCACCTCTTAAAGAGGATGATGAATGTGAAGGATCGAGAATTCGATCTCTGTTATTGGAGATGAGGACCAAAGCACAAAGTGGGTAGTACAGTGTCAGATGAATCAGTATGTAAATTCTATGTCCTGGAGTACAAGTCACCGTGAAAAAGCAATGTGTAACTGAGCAAATTCACGCGAGTCCAGCAAGAACTGTTCTTCTCTCTGATCCCCAAAAGTTAATGTACATATTTACCGCAACACAGAACATTACGCGCACTAACGGTATGTACGATGTACGTATACTACAGATAATTACACTTACAGTGTCAAATCGCTCTCCTCTACTCAATGCGACACAGATCTCTTCCGAATGGCCGGGGACATTCCTACTAAGGGCAAATCAAGTCGCGTTGAAGAAGACGGTTTCGTTGGTGTCGCTGGGGTCGTTACCAACTCTGGCGAACCACTAAGCTCCCCAGCCATCGTACCCCCAACAGAAATAGTAGTACGGTAATCGGAATGGCCAAAGGAGTGTCACTAGTCCGACGGATTTTGAGCAAGACAAAGTAACAGAGACAATGTAGTGAACAGTCGAGCGTCCGATAATCGGTGACGCGTCTTGAGGATCCTCTGGTCGGACGGATCCGGACCAGTAGCCTCTGAAACTAGTGCGACCAGAGGATGTCTGGTCGTCGAATCATCCGTCGGACCAGTCAAGGACCAACAGGCGTGACCTGAGGGTGTCTAGTCGCCGGATCAACCGACGGACCACTCAACAACTGGGACTGGCGCGACCAGAGGACACCTAGTCGTCGGACAAGACGCCGGATCAGTAGCCTCTGAAACCAGCGCGACCAGAGGATGTCTGGTCGTCGAATCATCTGTCGGATCAGTCAAGTACTACAACAGGTGTGACCTGAGGGCGTCTAGTCGCCGGACCAACCGACGGACTACTCAAAGACGATTTCAAGTGCCGTTTTTCTTTCTTTTCTTTCCTCCCTACTAGTTTTATTCACCTTGTGCATTTTATTCCTTTTGGTAGGTAACTATAATAGCTAACCTAAATATACAGGTCGCAGCCGGTTCATCATAATGGCCATGTATATCACTCAGCGATTACATCGTAAAGCGGTAAGTGCTACATACATCGTTTGTGCATTATCTAACTTTTCCGATATTGAGTGAGCATTATCTAACTTTTCCGATATTGAGTGACGCGTCTTGAGGATCCTCTGGTCGGACGGATCCGATCCGATCCCAGAGGATCCTCAAGTCCGATGTCCAGAGGATCCTCTGGTCCGATGCCTAGAGGATCCTCTGGACGTTTACTAAACGGAGTGTCCGTCCCAGGCCAAGTCTTTCGTATCGTTATTTCCAGTCGACAATTCGTACACCGTTGCCTTGGCTCTGACATCCCACGTGCGGATGCATTGCGTTGTACTCATAGCTCCGGTGAATATCACTAGATATCAACAAAAAAAAAGAATGAGAACGACGATATAGCAAATGAAAAATTGGAGCCAAACGCACCTGGAATACCATCGGGGTATGCCAAAATAGCTGTACAAGCTCCTTCACCAGAGTCACCCTCCACTGTCAGTACTGGCAACCTTTGTCTCACGTCATAAATCCTTGCCATTCCATCAGTACAACCTGTACAGAACACATGTCCACCCTGTCCCTGTTCCAAACTCACTCCCGTCGTAATCTTTGTTACGGTAGCCCCATGTCCAAGAACCCTGACTACCTCCTTTCCTCCCGCCTCCAAATCCACCATTACCATCCCATACTTTCTTGTACGCATGGAGTTTTGTCCGCACAGTACCATGGACGGATTATTGGGGTGGAGGTTCCACGTGTTCAACTTGAGTGTTGGGTCAAAAGCGAATCGAATGACTTGATCCAAACGACTACCAGATGAATTTTCGACGTCTTCATAGTCATCCCGACCCCAAGGATCTTCCTCTTCATCGTCCTCTACCTCTCCAATGATATCTGTGCCCCGAGGTCCATGAGTTTGCAATCCATCCAACCCCCACACAGCCACTTCCCCCTCCCCAGCTCGAGCGAGACGTCCATTTGGCAGCATCAACAATGGCCCAGAGAACCCCTCAGAATCCATTGTATGTTTCGGCAACAAGTCTTGATTGGCCTTTCTCTTGCGACGAGCCCGGTTAATAGATACCTCCTGCTCCTCCTCCAACGAAGACCAATCATATGACTTGATTCTGTCTTCATCAGCGATAAACACTAATTTTCTCTGTTCGTCCGTTTCGATCTGATGCGCTACGTTGTTCAATCCCACTTTCGCGCTGTGGACAGCTAGATAATCCTGATTGTCACCCGCGAGCCACCCATACGAGAGAGAAGGCGAACGTTCCTTCCACCCACTCATACCGGTCATCGCGAGAATAGATCCGCCAGAAGATATGGCCATTCCGAGTGGGTTGGCAATGAAATCAAACGTTACTTCGCATGAAGCTTGAAGGATGCTTTTCGCATTCGGAGTGGTGGATGTATAAGAGAGTCCAGGGAGATTTTCGTAGAAACGAGCAAGCGGAGTGGAGTTTGGAAAAGGTGCGGTGAGATCGTTCCAAGGCTTGGGGAGGTCCAGTACATCTTGAGGTATCGGCCCTCGGAACCCAGGGAAGAGCCCAGCTCTGGTGAGTCTGGTCATAAACGTGATAATGGTCTCGAGATGGCCACTCCCTGTAAATGATAGTGTATATGTGTTGTGATACCTTTGAATATCCAAAGATCGTACAAGATTTAAAGTTACTCGACTCACCAATACCCTCATGCGAGTCTTTCAGAAACGGAGACATTCCACCGTTCGAGTGCGCAAAGGATGGGGCAGAGTTGAATACCGTGTCTCTGTAGCAGTACTCTATTCCCTCATCCAAGGCTGGTTCTGCCTTGCGTACAAGTTCTTCGAGCTGAGCACGAGGTAAGCATGCTTGTTCCGCATTGCGAATGATGGTACAGATTTTTTGCATGTGCGAGACCCATTGTGTTTTGAGCCGTTCAGAACTTTCATCTTCGTCACGGTCCGAGCTAAAAAAAGTATCGAGCGCATTGATAGCAGACACAAGTTGACTTTGAAATGTGTCCATGGACAGAGACGATGTCAACGAAGTGAAGAGTATTGAAGAGTGTTAGGTCAAAAAGTCGGGGTTTTTAAATGTTATTGAAAATAGATCACGTGCACAAACCTCTTTGTTCCAGTGCCACCAGTGGAAGTTCCGAACAGCGTTCGGGCCAGGACCCACCTTTATATCACACCCCTGTAGTGGACCGAAACTTTTTACTGTTTCTGACCCAGCGAAAAATCTTTGACCCGAGTTTTTTCACAAAGCCATACTTACAAGGACTGGTGACCGCACTTTAACCGTGCACACACTCTGAATTTGAGTCGACAAGCAAAACTACTGGTGTAAGACTCTAGAGTAACATCGCAGTACTTAATTCTCTGGCTCGAATTGCAATTGTGACCTGCAGCCTGTACGTTTCTGACTCTAGATCTCTTTGAAGTTCAAACGCAGATGATCGCGCGGCAATTTCAATTTTCATCACTCCACGTACTACACGACAGTTACCACCAAGGATCCCTCCCTTCACTTCTCCCCGACTGGGAGCATGATCTCAAAACTCCTACTCAAATTACACCAGTACATGTTTAACGAACCCCTTTCGGAGCTCACCACCAAAGTTTGCGACTTCTGCAGCAGATTCCGCGTCCCTTGTTGCCTCTGATGATAGTCCATCTTTCCATCGTCTCATGCTCGTTTTTACCGATGGCGCGTGTTTGAATAACGGAAAGCGTGCCACGGATGAACCAGGAGCAGGAGCGAAACGCGGCTCGTCGTCGTTGTCGTTGACGAAAGTCGGGATCGGTGCGGCTGCGGGTCATGCGATTGAATCAGAACAACGCTCGAAACCCGTCAACGACACGTTAGACCCCGATATGCTGGGCACTAATCAACGAGCGGAGCTTTTCGGTGCATTGGAAGATCTTGATTGACTCTCTGGAAAGAGGAAAGTGAAAGGAAACTTGCTCGTGAAAAGAGGCAAGGAAATCATCATGGATCAACGGATAATGGTGACGACAGTTCGCAAAAATGGGTATGTATATATCTCTCACCGCCACTGGTAATCGCTGCTACAGCACTTAAATTTGATTGATCGTTTCTAACTACAGTCTGGGTAGATCAAAGGATTACTGAAGAGATACTGAAAACCCCAAACTCGAGCCCTCACCGACACCCTTCAGATAGCTTCATCTACACTCCTTTCCATATCTTTTTCATCGATCCCTTGATCCTTCTGCTCGAACCCGTCCTTCAACAAAGGAACTTTTATCACCTCTTGATTAGAATCCAAAACTACAGCCTCACTGGCAGTTCCCAACTCTTCATCACTTTGTGCCTGCCTCAGCCTACTAAATGCCCTAATTCTGCGCACTTCGATCACAATCTTCGCAATCAAAAAGATGACCAGGGCGATGGTCAAGTCGAAGAGAGCGCCCACGACGTAGGCCAACAGATTATGAGATAACCTGGCCAAAGCAAATTCTGCTAGAGGCATATCCTCCGGGCAATGGAAAACGATATCGTCAACGATACCAGCGACGCTTATGGTACAGAAGATGATCATTGTAAGGAACCTAAACCGCTCCAAACGCTCGGACACGTTGTATGCTTCTTCTGTTTTGTATTTGTTGAAGGTACCAACATACTCGAATACGGAGATGATGGCGAAGGTGATAAGCATGAAAGTCCCCCAGAGACCAGCCCGTTCGATGATGGCACTCGTCTGCTGTTTGAGCGAGTCTCGAAGAGAGTCGGAGATAGGGAGGTGGGCAAAAGGGTAGTTGAGTTGGAGGATAATACCGTAGGTTAGGACGATAAAAACGATGGTTATGAGGGTAAGAATAAGAGTAGCGATCTTGTTCCAGTGGTTGAATGCCATTCTGACTGCCTCTGAGAGATGGTGGGCTGGAGGAAAGACGATTCTGATGTATATCATAGCGGGCAAAGGGTATTTCAAGGCAGCTATTTTTGTCTCGAATATTGAATGGAATTGGAGCTGTCAAGTGATGGGGGTTCTATTAGGTTCTATTAGGGTACGTCAGAATTTTGCCAGGCTAGCGTTGGTGCATTTGGTACTATAGAGGCACACCCGTGACCATACTCCCTCTTCCCATCTGATTTGCACTTGGTGGTGAAAATGTTTAGAATAATCAGTAATTAATGTTGAGAACTTGAACGGAGCGAAAAGACCAAGTCTTGCGAGCTCTAGAGCCTCGAAAAGTTGGCTGAAAATTTGACCCCTAACTTCTCATTTTTTGACTGATTTCTATACGTTCGCCCTGAGTGACCTTAAATTGATGCAAGTATAACAGTATTTATACAGCGTTTGAGTATATTATCCTGCAGTCGTAATGACCCACTCAACCGAACGTATAAACAAGAGCTGTAGGTTTTGAGGATGGATACATTCACAGCTCCGAGACCCGGGGTTCTAACCGCGACGAAAGCACGTAGGGAAGAACAGTCTAAGCTGCCGCGGCGGGCTTCTTCGGTGGCAAGAATGGGCACCTAGTTCTGCGATCACACGAAGGGTCGGTTTACAAGCTGACGCAGAATCCAGCAATTGGACTTACCGTTCGACATTTCCAGATACCCTTCTCCAACCTTGACTGTACATGTACAAATCCCAAACAGGTTCATCCGTACGACACAAAATGTCCTGAAGAGCTTCGATCTCTTCGTCATTGGGTAGCCACCCCTTGTAGTTGGTCGTGATAGAGATCATAACAAAGTTGCGACTGCGTACGGATGCATACTGCAGATGCGGAAAGTCGAGGTTTTTCTCCTGCTTTAAATGTTGGGCGATTTTTCGAAGGGTAGCATGAACGTTGATAAGGGGCTCCCAGATACATGGAGAAGCAGGATCCCGAGTTTGCTTCACTAAAAGCCCAGGTTTCTTGGCGGCGGCCTCGAGTGCTTGTTCTTCGAAATGCCATCCGAGGTGGAACAGTGGTGGTTGTATGTTGGCATACACTCCTTCAAAGAATTGGGGAACAAGAGTGCGCAAAGGAATATGCTGAGTGACGTTGTTGTGTCCACACTACGTACAGGACCAATGTTAAACTTCTTAGAATAAGGCGAGAGCTGTTTGTTACTCACTTTGAAACCAGTCTTCGACGAGGGATTGGTTGTCAGAGGTAGTAACATCTCCACAAGCTCTTTTTTGTTTTGTTGTTCCGTCATGGTGAGGAAGAGGATGGGCAATGAGAAGACCCTTGCCAATGTTACCAAGGGTTCGATACAAAGTGAACCCGAGAGCTCGAACAAAGGAGTTTGGAGGACAAATTAGGAAAAAGCAAGAAAAGACGAAGGAAACAAATAGGAAAAACAAAATGAAACAAAAGAAGAACATCACGACATATGAAATTTGAAATGTGCACCAAAAGCTTCCACCTTTGAACAGTGCCGTTTAGCATAGATTACTTGAAAAATGTTTTTTCGGTTCCCCAGTAGGAGTGTCCGTGTTTTTATTTTTTGTACGATAAATACTACACATATCACTTACCTACTACTAACTATGATACTAACTATTATTGAAATACGTACCGAAACTTGGAGAACTTCAGCGATATATATATCAATGCAGCATCAATAACCACAATGACACAGAGACATCCTAACTTAAACCTACCTCATCCGAGAAAATTGTACTTACAACTGCTGTATATTAAAATGGAAAAGTGAAAAGAACCCAAGGATTCGAATGGAAGGGTTTGAAGAACAAAGCAGAAGAGGCTAGGCTCCAAACCGGCCTTTCCGAGTCTGTCGCTCAAAAGAAGAATCACAAAAAGAAAGGAAAAGCAAGAAGTGAGAAGAGAAAAGGGAAAATAAAAGAAACATCACAACGTAACGTTCGTATTCTCAACTCAAACAGGCTCAAGATCGAGCCAAACACTACTCACCCTCATCCTCACGACCTCGTCTCTTCAAACACCCTCCCGCTCGCACTTCGCCTTACTTACCCATCACATCAACGAAAGCGCACAATATGCACGTGTAACCTAATGAAGTCGGGGAGAAGGGGTACTCAATGACCCTGCCCATATCCGAAACCTCTTGCTCCACCTCCACCTCCACCTCTCCCACCTCTTCCCCTTTCTCCAGCACGATATCCACCACGGCCACCACGAGCACCACGACCTCCAGTAAACCCAAACCTGAAACCGGGGCCAAAGTCGAGACCTTCCTCTCTACCATGATTGTCGTTCACACTTGGAGGAAAAGAAGGTGGAGGAAACGGTCCAAGAGATGGGATTGCGAGTCCGAGAAGTCGATCGAAATGGGGATGTGTGTCGTCGTCGAAGTCAAGCCCGTTGTGGTAGGGAGGAGGAGGATGATCGTGGAAGGTATGATGACTCGGAGGGCGGGGATGTAGGTGACTAAGGTGACTATGACTATGTCCATGACCACCACGATGGAATCCACGCACACGCCCAAAACCCGGACCACCACCAGCGAGTGCGGATTCACGAGCTCGGGCCCAATCGAAATGATGCCAGGGTCCGAGACGAGAAGGTCTGTGATGAGGACCATCGTGATGATGATGATGATTATGGGAACGGTGATGAGGGTGGTGGTGTCGAGAATGGGCAGCACGCGACCTTGGGTGACCACGGAGTACAAAAGTTGTATCTGGGTTTGACTCGTTTGATTCCGAGTCGGCTCTGCTGGTGTTGTCGGACTCGGAAGGAGATGGGGATCGAGGTGGAAGGATGATGTAATCTTCTTCCTCCGCAGTGGGGTCGTTTTCGTTGTTCCTAGCTCTAGTAGCTCCGGTACTGGTATGACCTTCATTCCCGTCATCAGAAATGGTGAACCAAGACGATTCGGAGCTTGGTTCAGAAAGTGTAGGGGAGCTCCGACCGAGGTCAACAGTAGTGTCTTTGTCATCTTGTTGGTTATGTTCAGCCTCGGTTCCAGCCCTAGCAGTCTGTTCTCGCCTTTTCTCTTCTTCTCCCTCTCTCGCTCCATAGGAAGTAGGATCAGATTCTCCTTCCATATCATCCAAACCGAACAAACCAAAGGAGTAGTAGGGATTAGGATACCCCGTGTATGAATAACCAAAGCTACGACCCCGACCAGATCCAAGCCCACGTCCATGACGATGAGAGAAGCGGAGAGCACGACGCATATTGACCAGCAAAGGGATACGACTGCCGCCGTGGACGCTGATGTGAGCAGGGTGTGCATGAGGTCCGAAACGGCCGTGTCCACGATGACGACGGTGGAAACTACCACGGCCATGGTGAGTATGAAGACCACTGAAGTAGTGAGGGCCGCGTAGGTGGTGATGACGATGATGATGTTTAGGGTGAGGTAATGTGGGACTAGGGACTGTGTCGTCGCCTGGCGCGGCCTGAGGAGGTGCAGTAGATGCAGTTGTGGCCTCAGTTTCAGCGGTAGTCATTTCTGGGGTACCGGCTATATCTGTAGCTGTAGTCGTAGCTTCGGTTGGAGCCTCAGGTGGAGGGACGGTTGTAGTAGCAAACCTCACGTGAGCTCTGAATGAACCGAAACGTCCACGACCAGATCTGGTTGGAGGAGGAGGACCTGGAACATGGGTATGGAAGGGGGTAGGATGACCGTATGCACCAAGCTCAGGCGGAGGTGGAAACTCAAATGGAGGTGGGCCCGGCGGAGGCATAGGTATCCCCCGGTTATGCCCAAAGGCGTGAAAACCAAACGGTGCAATCGGAGGAGGGTGACCATAAAGAAGTGGTGGAGGTAAAGGAAATCCTCCACCGCCAGGTTCATGAACATGGCCATGCACATTCTCGTCGAGATGGAAGTTTGAAAACCTCATGTGAAGAGGTAGCTCTTCGCGGGTAGGAGGAAAAGGAAAGCCAGCTGCACCTTGCCCTGCAGTGGGAGGAAAAGGAGGAATAGGAGATAGACCTGGGAGACGAGGAGGAAAAGCATGAATACCGTGATGACGACGTTGATGGAGCGGGTGATAACCAGGGGGACCTGGAAAGTAGCCTGAGGCATACAGACTCGCGGTTTCGGGAAGATCAATGATCATTGTGTTCATTTACACTTCGTTCGAATGCGTTATGTGATGACAAACTGCGGGTACTCAGAGACCTGCAGGTAATTTGACCTGTGGGACGGGTTGTTGTAGGTGCAGATCCGGGACAGGTTCACAGAGTCACTGTTAAGAAAATTGAATACCTGCAGGTACGGATCCGTGTGGCTTTGCGCAGGTGACTTTTTGATATCCTTTCGCTGTGGTGCGCACGGGACCTCTACAGCTTGTGTTCCTACTATCAGCGTATGTATTGTTCCCCACTCCTGCCCCCACTCGCTCCCCTCCCTCTTTGCAACCTTTCTCTTTGCCATTCTGAAGAACGGCTGATTGATTACTTTTTGTTTTGTCCAGTTTTGGAGGATACGGATTGTATCTACGGTTTGTCTTTCAAGTGCTGAGACCTTCAGGACTCTTGCTTGCTGAAGATTTCACCTAAATATCACTCGAATTCACCGTATGGGAATGATAGACAAGGGACGTGTCGATTTCGTGGTGGGCGTTAGAGTCTAGAGACTTGGATTCACGGTGACGGAAGACATTTATCGATATCACGTGGCTTTGTCTGCTCTCAGTCACAAGCGGTCACACCCTGTAACTGTTGCTCCGAGTCACACGGTGGGCAAATGCGTGGGAAGCCAACCGTCTGGCTTCCTGACAGGGTGCGGGTTAGGAAGCGGGTTAGGAATCCAACTGTTTCGAGTGATGTTGTGCAAATGTGAAAGGTACGAAGGGTGCAGCGGTCGTCAATGACACGATAGTTTTTTGTTTATTCTGTACATGTACTAATCTACAGTACTATACTAATACAGGATTTAACCTAGTCTGTTTATTTTCTGACGCGGTGAACCGTGCCACCCAAGATTATGTAATTAACGCCGCGCCCACATGATCAGCTAAGCAGACGCGTCAGTGCCTTTTTTACATCTACCACCATCATCCACGTTCGTATTGCAGTATTTCACTTTTCTCAATGCCAGCGAGTACACATACGGCCCAGTAAATATATTCTTTACAACCTCCAAGCTTTTTTACATGGCATTTCCGCCCCGTTGGACCGATTCCCTAGGTGCCGATGCACTCAAACAAGTTGTATCGCGATGCATACCGCAATGGACAAACGGACTACACAGTTATCAAGTCGAGCCTCTTCAGTTAGTGCTGAATCAAGAAGACCTGATTTTTATTAGTGGTACTGGTTGCGGGAAAGCGGCGCTTTTCATCATTCCACTTATTGTACATCAAGAGATTCTTGCGCACCCTGAACTTTATCCCACGTTCCCGGTCAAGAAAAATGCGGTAGTGGTTGTTATTACACCAACGAAAGGGCTCGCAAATAGTATTGTAAGTAATATGGGGTTATCTCATATACATACTTATTAATTTCATAGATTCATGAACTCGAGAAATTTGGCCTCTCCGGCCTTTCATACTGTCATGAAACACTTTCCACCTACCTCCCAGATCGTCTCCCTGTCTTAATAGACCTTATTTGTGCCTGTCAAACTTGGCAGGTTATCTGCGTTGATCCGGAACATCTTGCCTCACCCGAATGGCGAATGATTATTCAGAACCACACTTTCAAGCTCAACCTCATCTTGTTTTGTGTTGATGAGGCCCATCTCGTTAAAAAGTGGGGTGCGGCCTTTCGTCCTGCTTTTGAGAACATTGGTGCATTCATCCGAGGCTACTTACCCTCGACGACACCCACTCTCGCTCTCACCGCTACTTGTGCTCCCGGTAAATCTACTCTTGCACTATGCGAATCACTAGGCCTCGTAGGCAAGCAATATAACCTAATCCGGTGGACTAATGAACGCGAGAATATGCACATCATTCTTGATATATCGAAGCGCACGCCAGGTACTCCGAAGTATACCCCGTTACTCAATTACCTCCGATGCAGTCATAAAACTGTCATTCACGTTAATACCATCCCTATTGCCTACGAAATTTACGAGTTCTTGTGGAACCATGTTCCCAAAGGTTACAGCCCTCTCCGCCGGATACGTATGTACCATGCTCTGTGCACAGACGAGTATAACCGGACCACATTCCGACTTATCGACAGTGACTCAGAACTGCAAGTTGTCATTGCAACTGTTGGGTTTACTCAGGGAATCAATTGCAAGTGTATCGAGGACAGCATCTCCTGGGGATTTCCTTCTTCACTTGATGAGTTTTTGGCAGGCAAAGGGCCGAGCTGGTCGGGATCCTACAGTGACCTGTCGAGGTATCGGAATTGTCACTCCAAATTTGTTAAAGAGTGCACAAGAGTTACTCGATAGTAAGTTAGCATGATTATAATAAAATATAAAATCTAATCCGATCCAGCTCTTGATCAAGATATGAAGCCGATGGGATCAAAAACGAAGTCTACCTCAGTAAAGTCATCTGGTGATATGGAAGAGGGGAAAGCCCTATTTCTAGTTGAGCAGCGATGCCATACGGGTTTTTTGAACAGATATTATGGTAACCCCCCTCACGGCATCTCTGAGCTTGACTGTCGTGAAGCTGGCCGAGCAATTTATTGTGGTCTTTGCTCAAAGCGTTACAATGTCTCATACTCCTTTGCTTCACCCACTACAACTTGTTTTCCTTGGTCTGATGTCATGACTAAATTTCAGCGAAAAGAGGACACGGAAATCAAAGACTAACTTAGGTGCCGAAGAGAGGGATCAAATGCGCATCTGGCTCCTACACTTCCGTGAGCTAGTTTGGAGCCAATTCGAGCCATATGACCCTATGCTGTGTAATCATCCTATTCCATGGTTCTTTCCGGATTCTATCATCGATGCTATACTTGACAACTTCTTGACCATTGCAACACTTGAGAATCTTGTATCTCTTCTCGATCACCATGTATGGCAATTTACAGCGCAAAAATCTTTTTTGGCTACTTTCAGAATTTCAATTCGAGGTACGCAATCGGAGGATGGAGGAGGAGGGGGGGAGTTTAGAAGTGAAGAAAGCACAAACAAAGAAAAATCGGCAGAGGAAGAGGCAAGTTCCGAATGAAGATGATGAGGTGTTGGATGAATCTGATGATGAGTCGATGGGAGTTTCATCTTCTGAACGTTCTCCTATTCCCTCCAGCTCGGCACTTGTGAGTGCTCCTATTACAACACCAAGATGCTCCACTCGTAAATCAAAACCTGAGCCTCAAGGAACCGTAGCAGATTGGATGGCATCTTATGGACCAATGCGTAACAAACGGAAATAGGTGATAGTTTGCATTTGTATCCATTCTCTAATCCAACTCATTATCATGTTCAGCTTCGAAATGATCCTTGTCTTCTCTCGAATCCCTAACCTCCTCACTTACAGACCAATCTGACCCAATTAAGTCCTCGTCTCCTCCTTCATCACTCACTTCAAATACCTCTTCTCCATGTGGTGACTTGAGCGGCTCACCATCGGATTCGGATTCCTCTGTTAATGAGTCGGAAGTATTAGAAGAATGATGGTCAGAATCAGTCTCAGACTCGGATGGATCGTTATTGAATCCCGTGGTAGATAGTGTGTTGACAATCATGTGAATGTCTTGTGAATTATTGAGTCGTTTCTTCTCATCTTCAATAGCAGCAATAAATTTCGCTCGTGATGATGATTTTGTGATGAAGTCTTCAAGTTTTCCTTCACTACCAAGGCGATTGTAACCGTTTGTAAGTAAATCCACAGCGATATGTCCAGGATAAGAGCGACCGGAACGGAATAAATGAAGTTCAGACGACTTGATTGCAGCTTGAAGTGCATGAATCTCTGGGGAAGTGTCTGGAGAAGTGTGTGAGCGTGATCAGTGCTTAATATCAAAGGACATCTCCCAGTTCTTGGTGCACTTGATAAAGTTGTCAACATTTGGAGCAATCACCTGCCGATAAAATGGACCGTTGAATTCCCCACCGGATTTATCAACCATCATTTCGAGCTTCCCATTGTGATGCTCCTGAGTTAAGTCCTTCTCTTGACAGCTCAACCCGAACTTGACAAGAAGGTTATCCAAAATAGCTGACCGTAGCTTAGGAGACGAATCAAACTCCAGGAGACAATGAAGTTCAAGAAGGTAGGAGGAGTATTGCTGGTGTGCTGAACCGCTGAACATGAATATCCATATCTTTTATCGAGCTTTTAGTATAGTAATGACCGTTAACAAACTTTAACCAACCTTTAGTTGCTGTATGACTCGTCCGACATCTCCATCCTGGATCGCATATCTGAGCAATAGCAGTGATCCGAATTGCATCTTGAATAGGATTGAATTTGCTAGACTACGATCACCGTCAAAGGAATCGACATCGGTCATTTTGCTATCAGGCTGATTGGACTGCTCCGGTGATGGATTTTTCACTGAGCTCGAGACCCAAGGTGTTCCTAATTCCACTCGCAATTCCTTTATCTTGACTCCTGAGTGTCGGCTAGAAGAAATAACTCGGTTGTACCCTCCGACAGAAGCATACTTCTGAACGACAATCCCTGCTTTGGACATAAGTGTGTCTAGGGAGGGTAATAAGTTGGTATCAAGATTACTGAAGTACGCCTGTAAGTCTTCGACACCAAGGACAAGACTGGAAATAATTGTAAGTAATAAGTTATCATCCATAAGTATATACATACCGCCAGCAATCAAGTATTTGTGCAATCCAAATCATTTCAAATCCTCGTAAAGTTGGATAATGGTCACACTGCTTTGGATTCGACGGTCGTTTGAGACCAGCTACAGTGTATAGTTTGGATAACGATGATGGATCAGACGAGGAAGGAGGACCAAAATGCTCCTCAGCAATGGCTTTCATTGCCTTGTCTTTCGCATGCCATATCTCCAGAGTCACAATTTTGTTCCTTAGTGTCTCCCGATTCCCAAGCGACGTTGGTGCAAGGTATTTTTGAAGATTGAGTATGGCCGCAAAGGATGCTCCATCCCCAGTGTTGGGATTTCCCCCACTCCGGCATTCCGGCTTATCTCGGCTATTCCCGTATGTACTCTATAGCCTCGTCTTATGTACTACGTACCCTTGTCTTCGTACCACCACCTTATACATCGTGGTTTTCCTCCCGCGTCTAGTCCGAACCCCGATTCCTACACCCAGACACCCATTCAAGAAGGCTATCGTCAGCTCCAGCCGCAGTGAATCCAATTTGTGCATCAAAGTCTTTGATACAACGCTTCATGCTGTGTATCTCAACTTCTCGTTCTGAATTGGTTCCGAGTGGTTGGATTTTAGTGCGACGGCTATTGGGAATGCGATGAATTGCAACTGGGTGTGCACGAAAGCGCTCGGATATTGACTCGGAATGAAATTTCAAAGAAGGGATGTGATCAATGAGTGTCTTTGTGACATAGAGGGTTTGAGCGCTGTAATGATTCTGCCAATCGATACCGTTCCAAAGCTCATGAATGGTCATTGTAGACCGCCGGTTCTGAGCAACACGGGAAAGATAGTCCGATAGGTCCCAGGCACCTTCCTCACAATCTTCAAGCTTGACCGCAGTTGCCGCACAACCAACCTTCATCACTGGCTTCACTAAAAGTCCTCCCTCGTGAACAGCATAATTACGCTGGACATTATCCAGCATATAGCATCTAGCGACTTCACCTTTATCTGCCTTTTTGACTGTCTCTGCTAGCATCTTATCGCGTGCTTTTGCTGTCATTGTCTGTAGGGCTCGTCGTGTCGCCTGGTCACTAATTGATAACCCCATTCGAGTGAGAATCCGCTTAATATCGGAATGAGTCTGAGTAGAGAATAGTTCGATGCCAAGAGGAAGGCCGAGATATCCATTTGCAAATCTATTATGTCCAATGACCAGGGTTGGGCCGCTTGACCATGGACTGCCGACTTTGGACCAGGGGTCTGGACTGCGACCCCAGTCATGACCTAATATTCCCACGGGTCATATGCGGTCAATGCGGTCAAACGGAATTTTTTGGTTTACACGTTATTCGAGCTCCAGCTGCCGCTGAGTGACCGCTGAGTTGTTTGTAGTCTTTTTATGACCTCTTTCTCCAATATAGACACATGACAGTCCAAGATAAAGCTCCTGTCTCCCAAAACAGTACTATTTCTATTCCAGTTATTGCGAATATGGCACAAGCATGTGGAACAGTTGTCAAGTTCAGTCAAAGCTTTAACTGTACCACTGATACTGATGGCAGATCTGATCATATCTGATTCTATCTACCCTTCATACTTGCTCCAATTATGTGCTTTCCATAGTTAGATTTTGAAATATACCATTATCTGTACACTATATTACTTATCATTGTACCATACATCTTCTCGTACATTTTAGACCTGATTTAACTACTTCAATATACACTATTCAGCACCCACTATCTACTCATATATATATCTTGAATGTAATGGCCCGCAAAAAGTGTTATGAGCATTGACCCCTGAACTGACCGGTCAATAGTGGGTCAATGCTGGTCAATGTGACCGTCAAGGATTTTAGCATTGACCAGTCATGACCCAGTCCACCCCAACCCTGCCAATGACTAGTACGGCTATAGAAGCTACCATACGCTACCATAGAATCAGTAAGTGTAATCAGCAATTGACATATTATGTACTTACAATATCTGTCGGACGATACACCTGTGGAATTGGTTTTCCACTTTTCCGAGGTTCCGCCAGATATCTGAACAACCCTTCTACATAAGGTGCGCGTCGCTTGAAAGTCGCAATGGTACGAGCGGGAGTGATGGAGTTAATTTCATCCCAAGTCACCGAGTCAATTGAAATGCGAGCAGGAGTATCTTCTGGATGATTGGGATCATTTTTTGTCAAGCGGTTGAGCTCTCGATGAGCACGTGTGGCACAAGTCTGTGCAGCCCAAGCAGACAAGGATGGGCGAGCATATTTGATAGTAGCAGGGTCAAGGTCTAGTGAGAACGCCTTTGCCGCTTCTTCAGTCGCGTTGTTACTCTGCCAAGACGGGTAACTATTGGGATGGGAGTAGATTTTGCGAATGATATGGACGGGTTTGACCGAAGATTTGCCTTGCAAAAAATTGCAGATTGACCGTTTGTGAAAACAATAACACAGGTCTTCATTTCTTGTAACACGCGGGTGCCAAAAGAGAAGCCGTAGGAAGTTTCCGAGTGAACCAAAGTCAGAGCATATACTTTGAAGATGTTGATCGATGTTTTCAAGGTCATCGAGCAGGCGCTCATGAGCGGAGCGCTTTCGTTTATGCGAGGATTTCGGTTTTAAGGGATGAGAAATCTCGAGGGCAGAAAGAGTTTGATTGAAATGGGTACTCGGAGGTGAAAAGGATGTATCGTTGAGAGTTGAGGTTGGAGAAAGCGGAGTTGAGGAATCTTTGGATATAATTTGAGCTGGACTTGCTAAAGGGGAGGGGAAAGTCAAAAGGTGTTGACCGAGAAGTTGTTCCGGGTAGTTGCAGTCAATGTCCATGAGGAAAGACTCGTCCGACTGCGTGTTGAGTGCTTGAAATATAGTATTCTCCGGGTTCACTTGCTGAGGTATAAAAAAATTATTTGCGGGAATTGGGATAGAGGAAGCGGTCTCTTGCATATCCAAAGGTTGATATATTGATGAAACAGAAGCATTGAACTCGGAAACGGTTTGTGGACGGTACTCGGATGCATCGGGAGGAGGAGAGGGAATAGAAGGGATGATTGGACTTGACATATCGGTTCCTAGCCATTTTTTGCGCAACTTTCGAGGCCTTGAAGTAGAATTTGACATGATGACTTGATTTGACTACTTGATAGATGTCTTGAGCTTATACGAACGGTGTAACTGCTGTTGACGTGGTACGGATGAGTGCGGGAGAAGAGAATAGGCCGTGGGAACATATCCTTAATTATGTAAACTTGGCTGGCACGGGTCGCGCCTATTGTAAAGTACCAGACTACATATATACACACGTAGAGTGTCAAGTATATATCGTCAGTCTGGTTACACGAGAC